>CACVKS010001370.1:0-10622 GCA_902749335.1 Acanthamoeba triangularis
CCCCGTACTTGGTTGAGGCGTGTGCGTGTGCGGCGGCGGTGGTGATGTTGACATTCCACGCACACAACAGAACTCGAGTTGGTGGAGATGGAGGATGATGGCACATTCCAGTAGTAGACGAAGGTCCCCAAACAGTATTCAGCAGACGACGATGGAGATGATGATGGCAAAACTTCTTCTTCGTTTGTATCAAACTTTGATGAGTCGAAATGTACAGTTTTGTTTTGGCGAACGCTCTGCTCTGCTCTCTACTCAAACGAGCCCTTCCACTCGAAGGATCGGTACTCGAGTCCCTCGAGGCTCCCTCGGTTGCCCACGTCGGCTGACGCGAAGGCGGGCAGCTGGTAGGAGGCAGTGGCGTTCGGGCCAGCACCACCAGCGGCGGTGGTGCGGTTGTGGCCCGTGTAGTGGGTTGGTTGGCTCTGCTGGTACTGTGCGTTGTTGACGGAGAAGGCCATCGAGTTGAGCCACGAGAGCGACAGCGACGACGAGCTGCCAGAAAAGGAGACCAGCGGCGGCATGCTGGTCGTCGACGACGATGAGGCAGGCGGGAGCGCAGGCGCCGCCGCGGCGTAGTGGTCACCGTGCGACGACTGAGGCGGCGACGGAGTGTATGGTCGCTTGCTGCTGTGCTGCTGCTGCTGCTGAGGTTGTTGATAGTGGTGCTGGTAGGCGCTGAGGGGCTGGTGGAATTGCTGGTGGTGAGGAAAACTGTTGTAGCTGTAGCTGACGTCGGCCTTGCGCTTGAGCTCGTCGTGATCGTTGCCCAGCTGGGAGTATCGCTCGTCCTGGTCGCGCTTACCCTCGCCTTGTGCATAGTCGCCCGTGCCTTCGCCTCCCACCTGCTCCACCTTGGTCGCCGCCGTTGAGCTGGTAGGCGCCTCGGGGAAGAGGTTCATGTGCCGGGTGTACTGGCGCAGGTTCTTCCAGGCCTCGGCGATGTGGGTCAGCACCTGGTCCTTGCCCTCGCCGCAGTTGAACCGCAGGATCGTGTCGTAGAGTGACTGGAAGTTGCGCTCGCARAACTCGACCARGTCGCGCTTCTCGGCCCACTCCCTGTAGGCCGCCTGCGACTGCGACTGCTGCGCGAAMGCGGCGGYGGKCGATCGMGATTCGTGCATGTCSGGCGAGATCCACGAGAACGACTCGGCCTTCGCTTTGTCTTCCCGTTCGTCGTGCGGCGGCACGTAGTGCAGATTCTGCGGCTGCGACGGCGGGGGGAGCAGGTAGGTCGGCTTGACCGCGGCGGTGAGCGCGGACGGCAGTGGCGGGTACGCTCCGTAGGCAGCCACGGGTGGTGGTGGTGGTGGCATGAACTGAGCGTAGCCGTTGTAGTGGTTGGGCGGAGGCGAAGGTGAGGGCGATGACGACGACGACGAGAGATAGCTGTGGTGCTGCTGCTGGTGGTGCTGCTGCTGGGTGGGCGAGGTGTAGACCGACTCCGCAGAGCTCTCGGACTTGACGGCTCTGTGGGCATCACCAGCAGTGTCCTCATCGTCGTCGTCATCGTTGTCGTTGTCCTCCATGTTCTTCATCATCTCGGCGATGGCCGCGTCGCTGATCGGCTCCACGTTCTCGAGTGAGAGCTGGTACGTGTCGCGCAGCACCAAACCCCTGTTGACCAGATCAAGTCACATTCCAGGTGAGTACGAATACCACACGACACCACACAGAGCCGGCCAAGGTACCGGTAGTGATGCTTGGATGCCCCGCGCGGACCCACGCGGTTGCACTTGACCGTCGGGAAGGCCATCTTCAGTATCTTGCCGAACGACGCTGCCGACGACGGCTGTATGCTGCACGGTGTGGGCGGTGAGTGGCAGCGCGCCAGGTAAGTGGTGGCGTTGTACGTACTTGTTGGCCCGGCACAGTTCGATGTAGTGGACGAAGACGTCGCGCTTGGCGATGGAGCCGCTGGCCTGGAGGCAGTAATTGACGCGTAGCCTGGAGGTGCCCCCACAGGCAGGAAACGGTTACGCCAAAAAAGGTCAGAATAATTTTCCTTTTGAGGAAAAAAGTGTCAATTCATGTCGCTGGGCATTGGCCAAGGCCTTGACAACCAACAGCAACTTTTCTGCAACAAAGCTTTTCCTCTCCGCGGACACACGTGACTCCGGGTGGGATTTGGAAGAGATGGGGGGTGTGGACGTACCACGCGACGATGAGCGCTCTGTGCTGGAGGCACTTCTTCTTCTGTGCGAGTCGTCGCATTGCTGTGTGCCGGCGAATGAGACCAATGTGCGGTGCGGTGCGGTGCAGAGCTGGGCTAGTGCGGCTGTGATGGCGTGAGGGTGCCGGCGAGTGCGAGGGCGGCTTGGGGTGGAGGTGGGGTGGAGTGAGATTGCCGGTGAAGCCCGATGTGGTGCTTGAGCTAGGCGCTAGTGTTGGGGTAGCTGGGATCAGTTGAGGTTGGTGGTGGAGGTGCAGCCGGGGTGGAGCACACGCGTGAACGAGAGAGCAAAGGGGAATGACAAAGGGCCAGCGCCTTGCCCGCTTTTTAGGTCCACCGGCTGGGAGTTAGTGGAACCGCGGCTGTTCGCAACCGCCGAGCCTAGCAACGTTTCCTTGCCAACGACAACTGGTCTAGAGCACTTCCATCAAAAACAGACGACTTTTCGTGTGTTACGAACTGCCCTGACGACCGTCGACATCGATGTCCTCCACCCGACATCTAGCCAGATCTGATGAGGATGGATGATTGAGCATTTGCGTACGCTTTGCTGAGGAAATTACAAAAATCTCGTAGGCCGGCGATGAAAACCTTGACTTGAGCTTAAGGGAATCGTTCTCGAGGCCTCCATTGATCATCATATCCATCCATTCATTGACGTCCCAAGAGGCAGAGGATTTGATTGTCGTCGACAATGACGAATTCTTGTCCGTGAAGAAAGTTTCCTGTTGTGGCATTTTGTTCGTTCAATTTGTAATGCAAACCTAAGCTTCCCCATCAACCGCCCTTCCCCGCCGGACCCCTCAACGACTACACCGCGAACCATAATAACCAAAATCATAACAAACAAAACTAGAACACAAATGGGACTTCCAGCTCCGGGCGAGGATCAGGACGCCCTCAGTGCACTTCCGCTCGCGGCATTGAGGCGCATCTTCGAATACCTGCGCCCTCGCGACCTGTGCCTAGTGGAGCGCATCTGCACGTACTGTCACCGTCAATTCCAAATTGTGTCCATCGCATGGCACTACTCATTCATCATTCAACATTCGGCATTCGCACTGGATGGTGGGATCATTATAGGAGGTGGCATGATCTGCCGTCGAAGGAGGAGAAGAACAGGCTGTGGTGGCGCCACGTGATGCGGGAGACGTGGGACGAAGGCTGCGCGCCCACGTCAATGGGGCGCGCCGAGAAGAAGAAGCTGTGGAAGGACGAGTACGCCGCCAACATCGCCCCCAAGCTGCGCCAGCCCTTTGTCAAGAGGAAGGCCGCCCTCCTGATCAGGTGCGTGTGCGGCTGTGTGCGTGTGCGGTGCGTGTGCGTGGTGGATCCTGGCTAACGGTTCCTGTTTGCGGCGCGCTCAGTCGCAAGGCGAAGGTGAACGCCGAGCAGGACCAGGAAGAAGACGACGGCCTCCCCGAAGCGGAGTGGGGTTCGCCTCCGAAGGACAAGGTCACCATGCGCACCTACTACAAGAGCATCAGGTGAGTTCCTCCGTTTCTCTCTCTCTCTCTCTCTCTCTCCCGTATCTCTCTGTGCGTGTGCGTGTGGTCTAAGGCCCCGGCGCAACTGCAGGTCCAAGCCCAAGAACAAGAGAGCAAAGGGCGGCATGCGGACTCACACTGTTGAGGACTACACGTGGGACAACGTTGATGTGTGCGCCACGCCGCGCTGGTAGCAAGAGAGCAACAGAGAATACAATGTGTGTATAGAGCGGCGTAAGGTCATCAGAGACTTAGTGCAGAATAGTGTAGTCCCAGGAGTAGAGGATTCCCATGCCGGTGGTGTTGATCGAGACGAAGCTGGTCACCCCGATGTAGACGTCAAGCGGAGGGCCTCCAACTCTGTTCATGCGTTTCCTGCTCGTGGATGGGGGTGCCCGTCCTGTTGGCGGCGTAGTTGAGGTTGAACGATTAGGTCCCTGTGACAGCAAGGCAAGGCGGCGGTCAGTGCCCATCAATGGTGAATCGCACATGAGAAAGAGGTTGACGCTTACCCCCCCGGTCGAGTCAACGAAGCCGAAGCTGGCTCTTGATAGTCAGTCCCGGAGCCGTACCCACCCTACAGGCAACAGCTAGCGCAGACGTGTTTCAGCAAAAGACAAAACGAAAACGAAAACGAAAAACGATAACGAAAGCGAAAGTCCACGCAGTGGTACTGTGACGTCCAAACCGGAAACGGTGAAGTTTTGCAGCTTGAACATGTCAATGTCTGCGGTTGCTGTGAGCTTGTATTTGACTGGACCCAGCGACTGGAGCGGGAAACGAACCTTTGTTGTTGATAATAAAGACGTCCTCTGTGATGAACTGACCCGCCTCCACCGCAGAACCGAACGAGTGTCGATCGGCGGCGGAGGTACGGCCACAGCAAACAAGAAGGCCAAGGCAAACAGGCTGGCGGAGAGTGTGGTGGATCGTTCCTTGGTTGTGTCTTGCAAGAACAAAGCGTGAATGTACACACATTCTCCGCTGTAAAATTGTGGACCTCCACTGTTATGCGCCCAGCCAATCAAACACATTGGGTGCGGTATCATTCTGGGGATCATTATCGGGAACGTAGGCTTCTCGTAGATCTAGTAGGTCCAGGTGAGCCTCCATGACTTGGCCATGGACAGCTGCAGGCCGTGGACGGTGAGGAGGCCCGAGTTGGGGTCGAAGCCCAGCGGCAGTGTGTGGCCCTCGAGCACCACCGAGGTCGGCCTGCGGCTGAGCCCGGCCACGGAGATGGTCTCCACCATCAGCTCGGCCGCTCCCGCATAATTGTTTTCCAGAATCTGCGGACCGTCGGCCACGCATGACGCGAGTGAGTGTCGTGTGCGTGGTGTGTGTGCCACAAGATCAGTACAAAGGCGTACGTTGGCCTGGAAGTAGCCGCCGTTGGGGCCGTTGATGACGTGGTAGAGGGTCTTTGTGAACTGCTGTCGCTCCTCGAACGCGTAACCGTCGCCGGAGTCCTGGTAGAGGGAACCGACCGCGGTGCCCTCGGCGGAGAGGGCGGCGACGAGGTGGAAGTTGTTCTTGCGTGTCTCGGCCGTAGTGAGCGCCGGCTCCTGAAGCGGCAGCACGACTCCGCCGCGGATGTGGACCTGCAATTGTGCGTGTATGTCGTGTTGTGTAATTTTGTGTGTCGTGTGCAGTTTACGTGCGGTCAGATATTAGTCAACAGTGTATGTGAGCCAGCGAGACGACGTACGTTGATCTTGTCGAGCGGGGTGTGAAGGTCGAGCCAGGTCGGGGTGTTGGCGCTCTCGATCGCAGCCAGAGTGAAGAAGTCGTACCACTTACCGGCGGGGAAGTAGGCGTGGACGGTAGAGGTGTTGGCCTCGAGCACGGGCGAGATGAGGAGGCCGGAGCCGATGAGGAACTGACGGTCGATATCCCACGTGGTCACGTCCTCGCCGAACTCGAAGAAGAGCGGGCGGGCCACCGTGGCGCCGGTCTTATGGGCCTGGCAGACACGACACACACGCAGCAAATTGGGAACGATCGCATTAAGGCCAGCGGTGATCTAGCTGGTCCGGGGTGTGAGTTACCTCGTAGAAGAGGGTGTAGTAGTAGGGCAGCAGCGAGTAGCGGACGGCCAGGATTTTGCGGCTGATCTCGGCGACCTCGGGCCACGTGTAGGGCTCTGCAAGGGATGACCGACACCAAGCTCGTTAGACGTCGACACCCTTAAGCCGCGAAAGAGCGAAGAACGATGGGTAGGAGGGGACAAAGAACGAAGGAGCCATGGGAAGCGTGCGCGCCTTGGGAAATACTGCCCAGGGCGTTGTGGTTGCGCGAGAAGGGGTAGAATGCGCCCAGCTCCATCCACCTCGCACACAGTTCGGGCGTCGTGTTTTGCTCTGTGCCGCGCAAACACACACCAGCCGAGAGTCGGGGAATACAGTCAGCACGGCACAAGGCGTGGCCTTCAGGGCCAAGTGCATAGTTGGAATTCTCTCTTCTTCAAGTGGGAAAGGCACGCACCGAAACCGCAGATGTCGGCGCCCACGAGAGGAATGCCAAACATCTGGAAGTTGAGGATGCCCGGGATTGACAGGTAGAGGTCCGTCCACGTCGACGCGTTGTCGCCCAGCCAGTGGCCGGCGTGACGACCATGGCCGGGGTAGGTGGAGCGGCTGATAATGACCGGCCGCTTGTCCTGCCTCAGCTTACGCAGCGCACGGTAGGTCGATCGAGACTCGGACCAACCTGCAATCTTGGTCAGTGGTACACGCACCACCGCACACGCACACACAAGACGAGACGAGGCAAGTCACTTAATGTACCGTAGAGGTTGTGCATGTCGTAGTGGGTGGAGAGATGCTGATTGGCGTCCATGGAGATGGTGTGCTTATTGAGGGGCGCGGTGCAGCCCTTGTTGTTGATCGCATAGGGTGGCGTGTTGAGGGACCCCAGCTGCTCCATCGGGGGCGTCGCGCACTCGCCATCACAGAAGTTGCTGGGCTCGTTCATGTCCACCCAGATGCCTGCCAATCGGAAGTGAGTGCGCTCACGAACACGCACCACCACACACGCAGCAGCGATCCCGATCGTACCATCAACGGGAACGGTGTTGAGGAAACCCTTGAGCTGCGTCTCCCAGTACCGGTCGGCGTTGGGGTGGTAGTAGTCGGTCCAGGCCGTGAAGCCGGGCCACACCTTGCCGATCAGGGGAGTACCTGTGCGGGAGCGACCCACTTTTGGTCAGGGACAAAGACGGTATGACGCGCAAATGTTACTTTTCATATATATATATATATACCGGTGGCGTTCCTGGTGATGAAGACGTCAAGTTCAAGGCCCTGATTGTAGGCCGAGTAGCTGGTAATATTGGCGATGCCGGCGTCGACAATCACGATATACTGCTGACCGTTGTCATGCAGGCTGTTCACGAAATTCTACATTTGCAACAGAGAAGCGAGAGGCGAAGAAGTGAGTCATGATTGGGGGAGCCGGGTGGCAGCAGCCGCGTACCTGCATGTCCTTGACCGGATAGCGGACGGGGTCGAACGTGAAGTCGAGGTACTTGTCCATGTAGTCGATGTCGTTCCCTGGAACGTGTGTTGTGACAGGCGTTCATGTGTGGTGATGAGTTAACACATAGCAAACAGATGAGCAGGTGGTGATATAGAAGTACACATGGTGTCGAGAGGGATCTTGTGCTTGGCATATTCGGCCACAACGGTTTCCACCACGCTGAGGTTTTGGTAACCGTAACGACACTGATGCCAGCCGAGAGCCCAGTACGGCGGCTATTTCCGATCACACCAAGCACAATCGGAGTTAAAACAACACAGCTGTAGTGCGATGCAGGCGAGCATGGTACCATGTGAGGTCGGCCGATCAGTTCGGTGTACTGGTCGACCACGGCCGCGGGAGAAGGGCCGAGCATGAAGAAGAAGTCCAGCACGCCGCCGATGGCGCGGTAGGTGAGGGACGACGGGCCGAGGTAGACGTCCATGCCGTTGCTGTTGAGCAGGAACACCCCGTGCGCCTATTGGCAGGTCGGTTGTGAGTCGTCGCAAGAGAGAAAAAAACGAAGAGAGAGAGAGAGAGAGAGAAGCGAAAGGGGCAAGAAGCGTACGAGCTTGGACTTCTGGCGCATCTCCATGTAGAAGGGGTGAGAGCCGTAGAGGTTCATCATGAACGGAACTCCTCCGTTGTCAGCGGCAAAGAAGGTGTAGTAGGCGGAGGAGGTGTTCAACCGCAGGGGGTGAGCCCGCTCGCCCAGACCGTACACGAACGAATCCTGGCAAGGCAATGTAAGGCACTGAGTCTCTCACCTGGGGCTAGAGCCAAATCGATAGGGTACCTGGGGCAGCTGGGTGCTGATCTCGAGGTACTGGTCCTCGAACACCAAACCGTTGAATTCCTCGTTTCTGGTGCCAGCTTTTGTGTTGGTTCGTATTGTTGTGGTGGATCAGATTCCCTTCTTGGGTAGGTAGCTGCAATGCGAAATGAATGCCAACGTACTCGGAGAGGAGGTGTTGAACAAGGTCTCGCCGGTCGACTTGCGCATCACGGCGAACGCGAACGGGTAATCAGTGAGCACGAAATCGTAGTCAGCCGCGGAGGACACGACCGGCGACGACGGCGTGGTCTCGATGATGTCCGGCACCTCCCAGCGCTTCTCAGTTGCGTCGGTGATCGTCACGCGAAGCTGCGTCTGTTGATCGCAAAAAGTAAAGAAAAAGAGTCAAACCAGCCACGACTTGGCTTGCACGGGGAAGTTTGCATTGTGTATACCTCAGTGAGGAAGTCGACGTTGAGGTGCAGGAGGGGCAGATCCTTTCCGTAGAAGTAGCCACCATCCACCAACTGCAGGTAAGCCTCCAGACCGCTATCCTTGTCGATCCGCTTGATCACGCGATAACCTGACGACCCACCACAAATAAAATGAAGCCCCATTTAGGCAAAAAGAGAGAAGCGGACAGGGTAGGGTACCTTTGACCGGAGGGTTGGGGAGGAAGCAGGCCGGGACGCCGCTGCCGTTGGGGCAGGCAGTGCCGGATGGGTCGTAGGCGGTGGGCGCCCAACAACAGCCCTTAGCCTCGCAAGCCGACTGACTAACCTGGGTCAGAGCGCACGCCTTACGCACGCCGCCAGCGAGGCACTGGGCGGCTTCCGCGTTGGCCTGCAGAACCCGCAAAGTAAGAAGAGATGAACGAAGAGATTTAGTACCAGGATCAATCGAGAGAGATTGATTTAACTTCAATCTTAAGACCAACAGATTCAAACTCAGGTGAACTCAGGGAGGGAAAGAGGGGAAGGGAAGGGAAAGAGTTGCACCGTGCTAGCGCCGGCAAAGGCGATGGCCAGAAGACCAGCAAAGAGGACGAGGGTCCTCGCAGCGACCTTCATGTGTTGGGTGGGGAAGAAAAGAACAATGGGGCCGTGGCAGAAGAAGTCTTATTACGGCAGGTGTGGGTGCAGAAGTGCCAGTTGTTGGCCAACCCAGACTATCGGTAAAACGCGATCCTCAGTACTTTCGTTAGCCAACCCACCGCCACCATCCCGGAGGGACCGGATTGGACCTTTCAACTCTGACTCACCCCTCCGGGAATGAACCCCAGCTCCAAGCCACGGACCTGTGGTTGCCCACCTGAGCCCTCGTGAGCGTGGCCTGTGTTCCCCATGAGGCGTTGATCATGGCCGAGCTTCTGTCGCTGCCTCTTGCGGACACACAAGCTCCGTGTCAGCTCTGATTAAGATGGCGGCTGACGTAAGCAAAATCGAAAAGAAAAAGAAGGAAAATAGCGCGTCAGATCAAGATTGAGCCCCTCCTCAAGATCGCATCTAGGGTGAGCCGAGATGGCGACCTACAACGACCCACAGGAGTCGTACTTTATGGGGCAGGGTGGTCAAGGTGGGCAGCGCGGACCGGCAATACGAGATGGCAAGCGTATGCGCAAGGCCATACAGAGGAAGACGGTCGATTTCTCCTGCCCCACTGTTGAGTATTTCGAGGTAACCCCTGCCTGCCTCCCTTCTTCTCCATTCTCACCAAATCTTCTTTCCTATCACCCCTCCCCTCTGAATTTTGGAGCAATCTGCAAATCAATACAATAAATTCAAATAATTCAACGATTAGATGCAATCTGACACCAATCGGCCTTCCCAGACGCGCATGTACCAGAGGGATTACAGGGATTACCACGCCCTTGAACCCGACCCAGCGTACGTCAGAAAGGTATGCTCACCTTCACCGCAGTGGGCGCCATCACTGTGCGTTGAGGCGGACACCTGTGCCAGCAGCGAAATATGGGCGATGCTCCACCTTTGTCTTCGTGCAAGCGGCTGATGACGTGCGTGGTGTTGTGGCTTTCCAGTTGGAGCCGCCCATCTTTTGGGACCACAACCCGAGCACGAGCATCACCACCAAGTTCGTGCATTCGTCGGTCAATCAGGTCAAGTGTCCAATCAACTGTGTCGCGGTACACTCTCCTCGAGCTCTCCTCTTTCATTGTCTTGTTTCTCAACCCGCGCTTGCTTGGCTCTGCGAATTGCAGTGGACGCCAGAGGGACGGCGACTGGTCACAGGCGCGTCGAGCGGCGAGTTCACGCTCTGGAACGGCTTCACCTTCAACTTCGAAACAATTTTGCAGGCTCACGATACGGCAATCCGTTCGATGGTGTGGAGTCACAACGATCAGTGGATGGTGACGGGAGATCACGAGGGCATCGTCAAGTACTGGCAGTCCAACATGAACAACGTCAAGGCCTTCTCGGCACACAAGGAAGCTGTCCGCGATATCACGTAATCTCACCTTCATCATCATTCTTCAGAGCTTGACCTCACTAACTCACGTTTCTTCTCTTGAACTTCTTTTGCACCTGTAGCTTTGCGCCGTCGGACATGAAGTTCGCAACGTGCAGTGACGATGTGTCGATCAAGATCTGGGATTTCACTCGCTACACAGAGGAGATCACACTAACGGGTACACCGCGCCGCCACTGGACATATT
>CACVKS010001371.1:0-10619 GCA_902749335.1 Acanthamoeba triangularis
TCTCTGCTGGCTTGAGCGCTTACCAACTGGTTGTAATTTTCCCCTTATTCTTGTTCAGTCGTATTGCGAAGAGTTGGAGWAGGAGGTGGCCAGGCTCAAGCTGCAGCTGGCCCTTAGGGACCAGGAGGTGGAGGACCTCACCGCGCGCCTGGACCCGCCGGTGCTGCGCAGTCGCCTGTCTTCGTCGGCCACCATCGGCACGCGCTCAGCGACGGTCAGCGGCGACGAAGCCTCCGCCGCCGCGGCCCACATTCGCAGCACCGGCCGGCCGTCCAAGGTGGCGCCCTGGGTCGTGGGCATCGGCAGCAGCCGCCTGATCTCCCGCCACAAAGAGCCCAGCAGTCCGCCCCGCTCGGTGGCGGCGGTCGGTTCGCCACAGCCCGCGAGCCCGAGCCAGACCGAGGCCGCAGCGGCGACCCCCAGCAACCTCCTGCGCACCAGCGGCTCTTTGATGTCCGAAGGTGCCGGCGAGCGCCATCCTCGCCTCAGCGCCGAGATCAATGCGTCGCCCAAGGAGGAGCGCCGGCGCCTGTCCATACTGGCGACGCTGGCCGCGGCCGGCGAGGCCGCCAAGGACTATGACACATACCACTGCGACCGCGAGAACGTGAACACGCTCAACGCGCTCGAGGCCGAGGTGCACGCGCTCGAGGCCGAGGTCAAGCTGTTGGAGCGGGTGGCCAGCGGCGAGGCGCTCGACCTCGACGACCTGGACGACCTGGACCTGGTCCTGTCGTCGACATCGGCCTCGTCGTCGGCCTCGCCCTCCCCCGGCGGCAGCCCGCAGCTGCAGCGCCAGACCCTGCGCATGATCGCCAGCTCGGCCCCCATTCCCACGCGGACCCGCCAGCGGGTCTCGCTGAGCGAAGCCAGGGCCATTGCGCGAGTCGACAGCCCGGACGAAGCCTACGCCGACACCCCAGTCAACAACAACAACAGCTACAACAGCTACAACAAGGGAGCCGGCAGCGTCGAGAGCGAGAAGAAAACCGGCGGCGAGGAGGGTCAATCGCCACCGGACAACAACAGCAACAACGCCGGCAACGAACGGCGGCGCGATATGTCCAAGCGCTCGCTGTCGGCGGACTACACCAACGATGCGGGCAACGCGCCACAACCGCAGCCCGGCGGCGGTGAGGCCTCGAAGGAAGCGAGCGAGTCGTCGAGCGAAGAGCGACCTGGGCAGAAGAGGCTGAGCTGGGTAAAGGCCGGCTCGCCGTGGGAGCAGAATAACACCGCGGGCGGTACCGCGGGCGAGACCACCAAGACCACCGGTAAGCGGAAGAGCCTCTCCTCCCTCCGGCTGATCAAGGAGGAGAACAGGAAGGGCTTCGGCTTCAAGGCGGTGCTGCCACTGGTGGCTCAGTGCGAGGGCTTCACCGTCGAATGTGAATACGACTACACCATCAAGGTACGTTGATCAACCAAAGTTAACCCGTGGAGTGCCTGGTTGCTGATTCAGCTTGGTGACGCACAGACGGAGGCGAACTACTACAGCTTCCTCCAACAAAACTGGTACAAGGAGCATTACTACCCGCACGGTACTCGCTCCTGCACGCACACCACTCACGCACACCCCCGAGCTGCGGTTTCCCAGTCGGGACTGAGAACGCACACTGAATTTGATATACATTCGCAGAGCACACGTGCTTCGTCGGAGTGGACACTCCACTGGGCACGGTGATTGCCGCCGTCAAGCGAGAGAAGGACGATTCCGGCAACTACCAATACAGCATCATGGTCCTCACACAAGACGTACGTTACACGTTCCCCTCTCCCCGTTCTACCCCCAGCCTCTTACCGGTAACGGTCGTGTTACAGGGGGACCAGAAAGCGGTGGTACCGGGCAGTGCGCTGGGCGCGGCAGCGGCCACGCCCGGGTGGGCGCACAAGGTCGTGGAGGCCTCCTTCCCGCTCCTGCTCACGACCGGTACCTTGCCCTGCAGCTTACCCACGTGCGGGCGAAGGCTTGGTCTGGGCTCATTTGGGGGCGGGGTGTCGTGGCAGGCTGCCTGAAACACATCGACCACCCGCAACTGCCACAGGCCATCGTCAACCTCGAAGAGAAAGAGGTGCGCCCACATACGCCTAAATACCATTGTTCGAGGCCGCGAGAGCGATCTCTAATGATCATTCGTTTACCACCCTACCACTGCGCAGCGGCCTCGAAAGTACAAGTTCGGCGTCGTCCTGGTGCAGAAGGGTCAGGATTCGGAGGAACACTTCTTTTCCAACCGTACGCGCACACACGGCACACGACCTCACACGACACGGCACTCATGAGTGTTGTCACACAGAGCGAGGGAGTGCGGACTACGAGATGTTCCTCCAGTTGCTCGGGAATCGGGTGCGG
Source organism: Acanthamoeba triangularis (assembly GCA_902749335.1). Classification (NCBI taxonomy): domain Eukaryota; phylum Discosea; order Longamoebia; family Acanthamoebidae; genus Acanthamoeba; species Acanthamoeba triangularis. Next base: position 2,354 of record CACVKS010001371.1, read on the forward strand.
CTGCAGGGGTGGGACAAGTTCGCGGGCGGACTCAATGTAAAAAACGACATCACGGGGACGGACTCCATCTACACGGAGTGGCGGGACAATCAGATCATGTACCACGTCTCCACGCTACTCCCCTATACGCCAGACGACACTCAGCAGGTACGTGTACAACGCGCCGCACACACTCCGGGCGGCGAAATAACACTACAAGGGCGGTGTGTGTATGTGTGTGTGCGGCGTAGATCGAGCGGAAGCGACACATCGGTAACGACATTGTGCTGATCGTGTTCCTGGACGACCCGACCGCGTCGTATTGTCCCAGCCTGATCAAGTCCCACTTCATCCGTACGGCGCGCCCACCACTCCTTCACCCAACTTTAAACGCCACTGCGCGGGCTCACATCGTCTTCATCGTTTTTTCGGTGCCACAGACGTGGTCGTGCTGGTGCGTGTAGAGACGCGGGACGAGAACGGAAACGCGTCGCACCTGAGGTCTGCCCTACTTTGACTTGGGTGGCAGTGACGGTGTCTCACGAGAAATCATTCATACTCTGAACAGGGTGGCGGTGACGGCCAAGGACGGGGTCCCGCTGTTCGGACCCACGCTACCAAAGCCGGCCGTGTTCTCGGTGAATGACCCGCGCAGCTTCCGAGACTTCTTCCTCTCCAAACGTGAGCTGCCCTCGTCTCGCCTCTCTTTTACTCAAAGCACAAAGCTCACCCATGTTTCTCCCCTCTGCCCACATTGCGCAGTGATCAACGCCGAGCTGGCGGCCTACAGGACGGCTTCGTTCTCGCGCAAGCTGCGAGTTGCCCGCAGAGCAATGCTGGATGACATTTCGATCAAGTACTGGACATGACACCTGTGCCTGTCTGTCCTTCCTACTTCGCATAAAGAGGTTGTACAACATTAGCCTGTACATCACCTTGAACAAAAAGACATGCTTGAACATGTTTCAAGAAGTGAGGCAAGGAGAAGCAAGTTGTGTGTTGATTATACAGCAAGATGATGAAGAAGAAGAGGTAAAGCAAAAAAGGAGAGGCGCTCAGAGATTCTCGCAGGCGGCCAACTCGTCGTCGAGTCTCTGGTTGAGGGCGGTCAACGTCTCGCTGATGTTGTCCTTGTGCTCCATCAGCGCGCCGAGCGTCTCGGTGATGAACTGCACCATGGCCTCCTTCTCGCGAGCGCAGTTCTTCTCGTGCTCCTCGACCGTCTCGCCCGCTCCCACCACCGCCCGCTCGCTCTGTGCCCACATCGTCGCCACGTCGGCACGCATCTTCTTGGCCTCCTGCCGGATGTTCTCCACCTCGGCCTCTGTGAAAGCGCGGCCAAAGGGGTGAGCGTTCGGGGAAGAAGTGGGGAGGGTAGGGTCTGGCGTTGACGTACGACTTCGCTTGGCGGCTTCGGCGATGGCGTGCTTGTTGGCACGATAGGACTGGATAGAGTGCTGCAGCTTGGCCTCGACGGCGTTGACGCTCTCGCGCTGCTCGTCCACGGTCTCGCAGATGGCTTCCAATTCCATGTGCGTGTCCATGTACCTGTCATGGAGCGACTTGGCCTTCTCGAGCAGGTGGTCCTTGAGCTTGAACAGGCAGGGCTTGATGTCCTGCTTGATCGAGCAGTTGAGCATCCGGTCGGCGGTGGGCGCGTGCGGGGCGAACGTGATGAGCTTGAAGCTGTCGCTGATGATGTCCTTGGGGTACTTGGCCGACGCGCCCACCAGGCGGAGGTTCGTCGCCGTCGCGTTGAACATGCTTATCGCCCGGTCCAAGCTATCCGAGGCCTTCTGCACCTCCACTTCCCTGCCAGCCGCAACCGTGTTCGCGTAAGCCAAGTGTCGCCGTGATGAGCAGCTTTTGGGGGTGCGGGGATGTGGCGTACCGCGTCCACACGTCTTTCTGGATGCTGTCCCGCTGCTCGCAGAGAAGCTGCAAGGACTGTTCGAGCGTGTGCTTGGCCGACATCATTCTCTCGACATCGGCGGGCGTGATGTCCTGTGCGTCGATGATGGTCTGCAGCTCCTGGTTCTCCTTCAGGCGCTGCTCCAGCTCGCGCTCTGTWAMCACAACGYCGTTGCAGCGTCAGTAAAGCGTGYGGCAAGCRCAGAAGAGGCGTTTTTGGGTTAGGCCCGACGTACGTTCGGCTTCGATGGTGCCGTTCATCTCMGCGATGGCGGCCACGACGGCGTCCTTCTGGTCTTGCATGGTGGCAGCAAACTTCTTGAACTTGCTGATGTCGCTCAGGAAATCCTCCTTCTTGCGATTCAGAGCGTCGATGCGGGACTGGYGCAAGGAAAAGGCAGACACCAACATCGCGTCAGCATGGGGGATYGCCGGCRATGCGCACAYAWGCRCAAGGAGGAGGAGGAGGAGGACGAGACGTACAGGAGCGTTCTCGATCTGMTCGATTTCCTTGGAGAGAGCCTCGATCGAGTTACTCAGATTTTCAACATTCGAGATCTCCATCTGTCTCCTCGACTCTGTGCACAGGGTTCAGTCAGCTGACTACACGGGTCATTGTGACATGAAGAAGAGTGCCGGTGCGCCGCGTACCGTAGAAGTTGATCAGGTCCCCGTTGAGGCGGTCGAACTCTTCATCATYGCCATTCAGCCAGGCGCCGTAGACTTGGGTGATGAAGGTGCATGTCCACTTGTCTTTGTCTTCTTCSTCGTTGCCTGTTTTTTCCCGATCGTCGTTAACACGGGTGGCAAAAGACACACAGAGGAGGTGCGTTCGTAACGGGCCGTACCGAAGTCATCGTCTTGGTGTCGGCCCACAGCCTCGCTGTATTCCAGCAACTCGGTCATCCACAAGAGTGCGCCCATGAGCGAAGGCCACACGTGAGGCGCTCCTGGAGTGATAAGCGAGTTCTGCACGGGCCAAAGAAGCTTATGTTATTAGCTGCCAAACACCAAAGCCACCAGATTCGCTCGGCAAGAGAGATTGGGTCACCTTTGTGATCTTGAAGGGGTAGTTGAGGCCTGTGAGTAGCGAGAGGATCTCATCCTCGGGCTTGGCGCCGAATTTGTAGGAGGGGTCGAAGCGCTGGTAGAGGAATTGGAACATCTGGAAGAATTCCTTGTTCGACGGCGAGGTGAGCGTCTTGGGACCCAACGCGTAGGGGAAGCCTGACTCGGAGAAGAACTTCATCAGGCGCTTTTGGCATGTCACGACGAATCCCTTGTCCTTCCAATCTCGAGGATCCTTCTTCTGACCGCCGACGGCCACAGATGAGGCATTGAGCCGCCGGATGCCGCTCTGATTCAGAGAAGGACGAGCAGAGGGAATGAGGGAGGCTCTCGGGTTCTGGATAGAGGCGCGAGGCACAAGGGACGGACGGGGAAGTCCGCTAAGGGTAGATCGTGGGTTGGGTTTAAGATCGGCTCCCCCCTCCCCTGGCTTGGTCCGCGCCGGAGGACCAAGCATCGATGGTCGCCCCTGCAGATTTGTGATGTTCGCTAGTGTTCCCCTTCTGCTCCCCATTTCTAGCCTCTGCGATCCACTTGATCTCTTTGTTTGTACCGTTTCTCTGTGCGCTCGAGAGTTGTGGCGACCCGCGGGTCGTTTTGGCGCGAAAGACGACCGTTGCAGAAACACGCCAAATTTTGAGAGAGTTGAAATGCATCTCGTAATGCTTTCGAATTGATTCACGGAAGGCCGATAGTCCCAAACGAAATGGCTGCGGAAATTGTGTGGAAAGTTGGATCAGACCACGGACACGTCAGCCAGGTAGCGTCGTCTCATACACCACGTACCCGGGCGTGTAGGCCGACTCGTGCCGCCGTTCTTGTTGTGATTTAGCAGCTGTTGCACGTAAGTATGAGTGGGGAGGAGGCTGACCGCCTCGATCTGGCTCCTTCGTCAGATGACGCGGACGTTCAACAACCTCCCATTTTGGAGGATGAATTGAAGCATGAAGATGCCGCTGCCGAGTTGGAAGCCGCGAAAGAGGACGAAGTCCCTGCCACCAACAACGAAAAGGTGGAGAACGGCGACGTCGATGTCGGGCAGGATGGCGAGAACGAAGAAGAGAGTACGCTGCGACAAAGGAAAGCTACCGAGGAGCTGCCCCCGGCAGCGGCCCGAAGCGATTCGGATCGCAAGGACTCGAATGCGGGTGCCATCTACATGGGCGTCACTACCGAGGGCGAACGTATGACAACAACGATCGGCCTCATCTTTCGATTTAATCAGCACAAATTAATTTTCTTTTAATTCCAAAATGTAGGGTTTCCGGTGCCGAAGACGCCCAACCCGTTTGAGAAGCAGTTCTTCAAGCTGTGCGTTACCAGCTTCCTCAAGTGGCTGGCGGGTGGCGTCTGCCTCCTCTTGGCCTTCATGCCGCTGCCGAAATGGGTACGCAATTTGTTCATTTTCGTGGCGTGCTCGGTCTCGGACTTAGGTGGGCCGAGACGCTTTGTGCTGATTTTATGCGTTCGCGTCCACAGTTCTACATCGCATTCTTTGTGTTCTGGCGATTGGCCTACGATGCGGGATTGGGCTACTTGCTCTACAAGCAATCGACGTCGTCGCTCTTCACCAAGTGGTGGACCAAGATCACCCACCCCGACGCCACCTTCTACGGCATCCTCAAGAGGCTCGTTTCCTCCGACATGGAGTCGGACTACGACTACAAGGTGGGCAGTACTTTCGTTTAGCTCCGTCGCTCACCGCCTCATTTCATTTTTTATTTATCTATTTATCTATTTTTAAATAATAGCCTTTTTTTTTGCTAATTCTGTTCTTGTGGTCGCGCATCGCAACCAGCAATGTCCGGCGGGTTTCAACGCGTGGCTGGCCTGGCGATTGCTCGTGGACCTCGTGCTGGCGATGGACCTTGCCTCCTACATCCTGCTGTGCGTTGTGTTCGCCGACTGGCCCTGGCAAATCCAAGTCGATGGCCTCGTCCTTCTGTCGTACCTGGTACATACGGGCCTCCCGCGTCCGAGTTCTTTCCCGCCAAATTCTCACGCGCTCTTCGCTTCAAGGTCGGTGCGGCTCTCATCGGTTTCAGCGTGTGGGCTAAAATGGACGCCTACCGTGTCGTCGAGGACTACGCCTGGTGTAAGACGGCCACCCCTTCTCCTCCACAAGCTCAATGTCGCGCAGTTTGTTAATCTCTCTCTCTCTCTCTCTCTCTCTCTTCGTGAATCACGTGTAGACTGGGGCGACTTCTTCTTCATGATGGAGCGCTCCCTCACCTTCAACCGCGTGTTCTCGATCTTCCCGCATCCCATGTACACGCTGGGGTACGACATGCCACGACCTCGGCGCGAGTACTCGTCCGCAATTTCCTGGTTCCTTGGCCTAACGTAAATCCCTTCGCCACACACGCACACACACACAGTTACCTGTTCATGTACGGCGCTTCGCTGATCGGCCAGTCGTACACGATTCTGTACGTGTCGCTGTTCGCCCACATCTGCCAGCTCTTCTTCCTCAACCTCGTAGAAACCCCGCATATCAAGAAGGTTTGTCCTCCACCCCACCCCACCCCGCCTCGTGTTGTGTCGTCGGTCGTGTCGTGCGCCATGCTCATCGCGTTACGCGTTTGCTGCACACCTGCCCGATCGATGTAGATCTACCCGGACATGGTGGAAGACCCGGACAGTCAGACCCAAACCGTGCTGTACGGCGCCAAGACCGGCTATTTCCGCAAGGACCTCATCGTCTTCTACAACTTCAACCCTCTTCGGTAAGTGGCATCGATCTTCAACCGCATTTTGCATCGGGTTAACCTTATTCTGTGCCTGCTGCAACTGACGTGCGCTACCATTGGTCCACACACACACACACACACACACAGGTCTTCCGATTTATTCATGTTGTTGATCCTCTTCTATAGCGTCATCACCGTGTTCATGGACCTCCACCCTGTGTTCTACGTCATGTACGCGATATCGCCTGCTCCGTCGCTGCGACGCACCCACACGCGACGAACTGTGTTGTTTACTTTTGGCCTTGCGTTGCAGCCAAGCTGTGGTGTGGCGTTGCGTGCACTCGTTCGGTCTGGGCTACATCCTCTACCGCCAGTCGTTCGACAAGGGCTGGATCGCCACCTACTTCGAGAAGGGCTACACCAAGCGCCAGGCTTTCCGCAACTGGAAGAAGTACGCGTGCCACACACACACACACACACACACACACCACACACCACCCACACACAACATGTCCCGCATGGCCTTACCGGCGTGTTATGAAACTCTTTCTGTCCCCCGTAGGCTCTTCAACCTGTCGCTCACGATGACGTGGGTGAGCTTCTTCTGCTGCGCCTACAAGCTGGCCGACGTGCCCGAGAACGTGTTCGACCTCCGCACCAACAACTTCTACTGGATGCAGGTGACGATCGGCGTCGTCCTCATCAGCATCAACCTGTGGAGCTCGGTCTCCACCTTCGAGGTGCTGGGCGAGTTCGGTTGGTTCTACGGCGATTTCTTCATCGACGAGGTGCCCTCCAAGCTGTACTACACCGGCATCTACCGATTCATCAACAACCCCGAGGTCGTCACCGGTTTCGCCGGTTACTACGGAGGTGCGTTGTAGCGCGCCCACCACTCGCTCTTTGAAGGAAGCCGCTGCTTACCAACTTCAACTATAATCACCCACAGCGGCGTTGATTGCCAACAGCGGCAGCGTGTTCGCCCTGGCTCTGTTCTCCCACTTGTGCAACTGGCTCTTCATTGCTAAAGTCGAAAAGTACGCTCGTCACACTTTGCCTGAGTGCTCTCGTGGTCTCGGCGAGCGATGATTGCTCACGCTTCCCCTCCCCCCCCCCAAACTACTACTTTTGCAGGCCGCACATGAGCAAGCTCTACGGCGAGAAGCTCCGGCCTCGGTCTGGCGCTGCCCAGGCGATTCAGGTGCGTCGTCCCGCCTCCACCCACTGCGCGATTTGATCCGACGGTCCATTTGCCCCGGTGGCTCACGCGTGGCCGTCCCTTGTGCTCCGTGCTCTATGGTGATCTATCTACAGTCGATCGTCAAGGAGACGATCGAGCAAAGCCCGGTGCTCTCCTCTCGAGTAAAGGAGCTGGAGACCAAGGTCATGACCGAGATCGACAGCTTCAAGGTAAACAACCCCACACAACAACGTGAGATCAACTCAGTCAGTCAGTCAGTCAACTGACGTGCGCCTTCCTCTTCATCTCATTCTCGATCAAACAGAAACGTACAACGGAGACCAAGAAAATGCTGCTGGACAAGATGGAGGAAGCCAAGCAGCAATTCAACCTCAAGAAATCCAACTGAGGAGCGCTGCAGCTGCCTCCACTACCCTCGTCACGCCTCGGACCGAGAGTCACACGCGGGCGGAAGCGTTGCGATTGATCCGCTACCCCCAGCGCGTTCTCTCCTCCTCCGGTGCTCTGTTCTCTTAAGCTCTGCTTTGCTCTGCTGTCTGTCATTTTATTTTGTAGTTGGTGCGCGCCGTGTCACCTTCTACGTTGTTGTTTGTTCTCCTCTCTTCTGCTGCTGTTTGTTGTGGTGTGTGTTCCTTGTACATACGCTTTTGGCTGTGTTATTTAGATTCGAGTATGCCAAAGGAATACATTCACTCACCTCCACTCTGACCCTTTCACGTCGCCACCATTGGCCGCTCGCGCACTCGCCTTGGTGGTGCTAGCGCGCTGCGTTGCCGCCGCCGAACATGGAGAAGAGGTTGCGCAGGAACCCAAACTGTTGGCCCGCCCGTAAGAGGCCCGTGTTGTCCGCCACCCACGCTGTTGAGTGCGCGGTGTGGGAGTTAAAAGAACGAAGTGCAAAGAACGAAAGCGAAGAGGGTGGGTACCGAGTGTGGCGGTGGGGATGAAGTCCAGGCCGGGCATCAGCTCCTCGACAAAGCTGAAGGGGCAAGTACAAGAGGGTGAGGCGAAGGTAAAGAGCGTGAGCAAGAGAACGAGGGAGGTGGAGGTGTACCCAGCGCCAGCAAGCCATATGTTCCCGTAGAGAAGGAAGATGAGGAAGCCGCTGATGGGCGCCCACACTGCATCGCCGGCCTCACCCAGCACCGGCACCGCATACGTAGCGAAGCCGATAGCATCAATCAACAAGCTGCAGAACACCAAGATTAAAATCTGATGACTTTTGTAGAGAGCACGCAGGCCGCACCTGGCAAAGAGCTTGGCGATGGTTGTGGGTGTGAGTCGTATGTTGGCAAAGGGACCCCACGGGTTGTTCCCCACCCCGGGAGCTTGTTGTGCGCCATCATCGTTGTAGCCCCCGTGCTGTGGTGGGTACTGCCCGTAACCTCCACCTCCACCTCCACCTCCGCCCCACTGC
>CACVKS010001372.1:0-10610 GCA_902749335.1 Acanthamoeba triangularis
CCCTTCCCCTCCCCGCTCCCTCTCCGAACCCCAAGAGGTGATTGGCTGCCTCTTTGCTTGTAGCGCGGCGGCTTACACATCTCTTGCTGCCTTGTTGGGCAGTTGCTGCACAACGACCTGATTGCCGAGATCCCCTTCAACCTCAAGGCCAAGATGGGCTACCACGCCGCCAAGGGCATGCACTTCCTCCACTCCTCCGGTGCGCACCACCCCCCGCCCGCCACGATATGGTGCTGGTCATCATCTGATCGTGTGCCGTGCCGTGGCTCGTGTCGTGTCGTGCGTGTGCAGGCATTGTGCACAGAGATCTCAAGTCGCTCAACCTGCTGCTCGACCACAAGTGGAACGTGAAGGTAAGCGACTTTGGGCTGACCAAGTTCAAGGAGGACGTGCGGAAGGGCGGCAAGTCCCAGGACAATGCCCTCGTCGGGAGCGTGCACTGGACCGCGCCCGAGGTGCTCAACGAGTCGGTCTCCGCCGGCCACGACTTCCTCCTCTTGGCCGACGTCTACAGCTTTGGCATCATCCTCTGGGAGCTTCTCTCGCGCGAGCAGCCCTACGCCGGCATGTGGTACGAACCACACGCGAGTGGTCCACGTCAGCGGTTTTATTATCTTTTTTTTTGTCGAATCTGACCAACAACGGGGCCTGGGTCGGCCATGGCTGCGGACCTGCAGTCCGGTGGCGGTGGCGGTGGCGGTCATGCGCGACGGCATCCGGCCGCAGATGCCGGCCACGCCCGGCCTGTGCCCGCCCGAGTTCGAGGAGCTCATCACGAACTGCTGGCACGCGGACCCGACCATCCGGCCGACGTTTCTCGAGATCATGACCCGCCTCTCGGCCATGCACACTGGCACTGACTCAACGTCGGGCGTGACGACCTCCAAGACCTCGACAACATCGTCGTCCTCCGGCGCCCCGCCCGGCGTGCTCACGAGCCACGCCCGCTCCCACGACGCCTCGTGGAGCCTCCCATCGACCAACGACTCGTCGGCGTCGTCGAAGGACTTGGAATCGGCACATAAGGCAGACGGGGGTGCGGTGCACCCGCCCCGGGGCGACATTGCGGTGGTATTCACGGACATCACGCGTGCTGCGTCGCTGTGGGAGTTCAATGCCGGGGCCATGCGCGATGCGACGCTGCTGCACAACGAAACGCTCCGGGCGGTGCTGAAGCGGCAGAACCGCGGGTACGAGGTGGTGTTCGCGGGCGACCGGAATGGCTGTTACGGTGAGGGCTCGTTCTGCGTGGCCTTCCAGCACGCGTCGGACGCGCTGGCCTGGTGCTGCGAGGTCCAGCTGGCGCTGCTGGGCGCGGCCTGGCCCGAGGTGCTGCTCGCCCATCCGGGTGCCGCCGAGGAATTGGGCGACACCGATGACCGGTACGCTGCCATCGTCGCACGACACGCGCGCGACACGCACGGCACTCACAACTACCATGCGCGCAGGGTGGTGCATAAGGGGCTGCGGGTGAGGATGGGGGTAGACTTTGGTCCGGCACGGGTGGTGCGCGATCCGACGACCAGGCGCGCGGAATACGCCGGACCTGTGGTCGACACGGCCGCACGCATCACGGCCATGGCCCACGGTGGCCAGATCATCCTGAGCCGCGCCGCCTGCGAGCAGCAACGCGCCGCCGTCGCAGCAGCCGGGCCAGAAACCAGCCCGGCTCCAGGCACCAGCGCGCAGGGGCGGGTGGTGTGTCTGGGCCGGTTCGCAGTGCCAGGTGTCTCTCCAGGTGGTACGCCACCAGATCTCCAACAAACGCCAGCCGCACTCGGACTGATTGTTATTATTTGTCGACCTAGGGCTGACACTCTACGAGATGAAGGTCGCGGGACTCGAGGGCCGCTTCTTTGGCGGAGTCGCGGACCGAGACGTGGAAGGGGACGGTGACTACAGCGACGGCGACGGCGACAGCGACGATGACGGCGAGTTCGACCTCAACCGCAGCGCCTGCTACGATGATGACAGCGATCACCGCGGTCGCAAGCCCTCGTTGGGTGGCGAGGCCGCAGTGGTGCAGTCGGTCGTGGGCGAAGGGATGCAGCACCACGAGGACCTGTTCCTCGCGTCGGCCAACCTGTGTCGGTGGATTATCGACTACGACGAGATCCAGGTGGGCGAGCAGGTGGGCCTCGGGTCCTATGGCCTGGTCCACCGCGGCCGGTGGCGGGGCGTCGAGGTGGCAGTCAAGCGGTTCATCACGCAGAAGCTCGACGAGCGGCGCATGCTCGAGTTCCGCGCCGAGATGGCCTTCCTCTCGGAGCTCCACCACCCCAACATTGTACTCTTCATCGGTACGCGCTACCGCCCTTCAGGTGCCACTGCCACCACTCTCAATATCATTGACACACGACACTGCGCAGGGGCCTGCGTGAAGAGGCCGAATCTGTGCATTGTGACGGAGTTCGTGCAGCGGGGCAGCCTGCGGGACTTGCTGGCCAACACCGCGGTGAAGCTGACGTGGCGGCTGAAGCTGCGCTTGATGCGCTCGGCCGCGCTGGGCGTCCACTACCTCCACTCGCTCCAGCCCGTCATCGTACATCGCGACCTCAAGCCCTCCAATCTCCTCGTACGCCTCCGCCGCCGCTTCTCTCACCACTTCAAAAAAACCTCTGCCGTGGCCACTCACCACCACCGTGGAATGCAGGTGGACGAGAGCTGGAATGTGAAGGTGGGCGACTTTGGGTTCGCGCGGATCAAGGAGGAGAACGCGACGATGACGCGGTGCGGCACGCCGTGTTGGACGGCGCCAGAGGTGATCCGCGGCGACAAGTACGACGAGCGGGCCGACGTGTTCTCGTTCGGGGTGGTCATGTGGCAGGTGCTGACGCGCCGCGAGCCCTACGCCGGTCGCAACTTCATGCACGTGTCGCTCGACGTGCTCGAGGGCAAGCGGCCGCAGATGCCCGCCGACTGCCCGGCCAAGCTGCGTAAGGTGATGAAGAAGTGCTGGCACGCCGCGGCCGACAAGAGGCCCACCATGGAGCGCGTGCTGGCCTTCCTGGACCAGGAGCTCGACGACAATGGCGACGACGGCGGCTCTATGTTTTCAAGCGGCCGCAGCCTCGTCTGACACAAAGAGCTACAGTGGTCGTTGTGGTGGCTACCACGTGGGAGCGCCTCAGCTGTAAAAACATCGTCGTTGTTGTTGTACTCTGGGAGGGGGAGGGGTCACAAAACTGGATCGCCATGGAGGTCATCGCCTCGAGGTGAGGCCGAGCGGCTTGCGGGTGTGGGCGAGGCTCAGCTTCTCGCTCCGACGATCCTCCTGGTCGAGCTTCTGGTTGTACTTGCGCAACATGGCCAGCACCATCTCGGCCTTGATGCACACGTTCTCGTAGTTGGCCAGTCGTCGATCCATGGCCTTCTCCTCGTGCTCTACCGTCATGAACGTGAGGGTGCTCATACAGAAGCGTTGAACCTGGCACACCAAAGAAGCAACTGGTTGGTCGCACAGCAACCCCAAAAAGAAAATTGAATTCGAATAATAATAGTAATTAAAATAATAATAAAAAAATGAAGAAAGAGTACCTCATCAAGGACGAGGCCGGTGTCGTGCTGTTGCATGGCTTGCTCGATGGCCACGTCTTGCAGAGTGATTGATCCCATCGTGTGCTAGAGTGTGCGAAGTGAAGGCGAAGTGAAGAGTGGTGAGGAAGAGTGACTGGGCACAATCGATTTCTGTTGCAGGAATCGATATGTGGAGGTCGAGAGGCTGTGGATGGAAGGCAGGGCTGTCTTTATGCTGACGGAAGAGGTTGGGCGATGAAGTCGAAAGATGGGGCGGGAGACAAGCCGTATTTATGAGGAACGGAGAGCAGGAGACAGAGCCAGGAGAATCGCACGCGAGATGAACACTTCGTCGGTCGGTGTGAAGGGGGCCTGGCCTCTCACCCATAGCACCGCCGTCCGAGTCTCCTCAACTCCACCCAAACTGGTTTGGAGGCTCGAGGGGTTTGACTTGCCATTGACTCCGCCTGCCATTGGTGGTTGTACGACTGGGCGGACATTGGACTGGTGGTCCTAGGAAGGGGAGCATAGGGGATGGCTCATCACCTGTATGATGGCCCCTCCGCCACGGCCTCCCGGTCAGACCAGCCAGCGGGTGCCACGAGAGCCGGGAAGGAATCTGCGGAATGTCCGCAATATTCTACGTACATACCTGAAATTACGACGACCAAGGAGTTCGGACCTTCACGGCTGCCATGCTCGTCTCACCGTGCGTCACACAGAACCAAGCCGCAAGCCGCAAGCCGCAGGGCCGGACCCGCAAGGGTCTGCGACGACATGACCGGTCCAGTCGCCTGGGCTGCTGGAAATGATCGTTGTGGATCTCCTAAGTAGCTAGCGAAGCCGCAACAGGTGGTRTTCTGCGCTYYYGTGAAGTCTGTCAAGTCAAAGSTGGACGAGCACWGGYCCWCTAGCGGGGGTCTCRCTATTCTCCTTTTYTAACTSCAGTGTCTCTTCGCGCAAGAGCCCCACTGTGGTGATTCSRCAATTATRAGCTGCTAAGATTCGGCCAATCAGCKKKGGCCGTCTTGGTGCAGCTAWGGCGGAGGAAAGGGAAGAGAGCCACCACCAGCCGGTTGGCCGGAACACCGGCCACCAAGCCACAGCGGACGCTTTAAAGCTCATGCGAATGAGCCAGAGGATATTCATCAACAATAACAACAACCAACAAAGCCTGAACAGCTCCAAAGCAACAACAACCAAGTTCCAATGCAAATCGTCAAGTTCGCCATCGTCGCTCTCCTCGTCTGCTTCTTCGTGGCCGCCGTGTTTGGCCAAGGCAGGGGCGCCCAGGACTACGAAACCGCTGCTGCAGTCACTGGTACGTCGGCCCGCCCGCCCACCACCGAGCTGGGTCCAAGAGAGCTAACGTCTTGGCTCTACATCAAAACGCGCAGATGATATCAACGAGTACCACTACAACGAGATCAGGAAGGCCGTGGCGGACCACTACGGTCAGGGGAGCCGCGGCGGCAAGGACATCGACATTGACATCGACATCAATAAGCTGGAGATCGAGTTCGAGAAGAACTTCTTCATCGTCATCAAGAAGAGTGTCTACTAAGTGAAGTACCGGCGTTCCTTCGCCAGCCACCAGCCACCTTCCTGTAGTGCTCGCCTGATTATCCAATACACCCCCTTTTCTTACTTGCAATTCAAAAAAAATCCATTTTCTTTTTTTTTCCCCTTTCGCAACACAAGATGAGGAGCGCAAGACTCCTGCAGCCATCACCGGTGCCCCTGTGCTGGCGCGGCCATAGCTTTGTTGGCCGAAGCAACTCGCTGTTCGCTGCAGTGCATTACCGGCAACCCCTGTTTACAGGCGCTCCGGTACCCCACCTCACTTTTTTCCAATTCTAAATTTAAATTGTATCTAATTCAATTGACCACGGCTTGACGATTGATTAGCTGCCACCTCTCGTGTCGACTGCCAGTCATGTTGGCCTTCCCGTCGTGCGAAGATTCGCCACCCGCCCTCCCAAATCGTACGACCTCTGACCATTTCCGGTTCATTGCAAATGATGTTTGTGTAGTGGGCTGACCTTTGTGAGCGCAGACACACCAACCAACCGGTCGTCAAGCCTGCCGAGCCGGGTGCGCGCGTATCGCTTCCCACCAAGGAGAACGAGCAAATGGTCAAGAAGTTGACCAACCTGCTCCGCAACAAGAACCCGGTCACCGCCAGGCAGTTCGTCGGCTTCCTTCGCAAGACCAGCGACCGGAGGTACGGTGGTGCGCGTGCGGTGGTGCGTGTGCGCAGCTCTGACGGTGTGGCAATCGTACAGAGAGCCCACAATCCTGTCGGACAAGGTGGTGTCGCTGCTGCCTCAGCTCACGTTCGAAGATGAACGCACGAGGGCCAAGGAGAGATACGAGCAACAGGCCAAGGAGCTGAAGAGGAACAACAGGCAGGGGAGCAACGCGGCCGCGAAGAAGCCGGCGGCCCCCAAGCGCAAGGAGTCGGCCGAGGAGAGGGAGTACAAGGCGCGGGAGCTGCTGATCAAGGAGGACGAGGACGAGCGGCGCAAGTTCACCATCATCCTGGCCAGCTTGGGCAAGATGCGCAAGATCGAGGGCGTTCTCTACGTCTACAACATGCTCAAAACCAGGGAACGCCAAGAGGACGAACGCATACGTCAAGCGCTCGACGAAGCCGCGTCCAGGTACGCTTGCGCTTGTGCCATCATGCGTGTCGTGCGTCGTGTGTGTGTCAAAATGTTGGGTGTTGTGTCGTGAGATCTCAAAGAAATCTGACGCATCGTGTCGGGCACAGGAAGGAAAAGGCGCCTGTGGTGGAGGAATCACGATGGAAGGTGGACGTCTACATSTACAACCTGGTGCTCGATRCGCTGGCCAAGGCCGGCTACCTGGRCAAGATGGAGGAGATCCTGCAGGACATGGCGCAGAGCCGGGTCGAYAAGGACCGGGTCACCTACAGCGTGCTGTACGGCGCCTACTCGAGCCGCGSCGAYGACGCCAGGGCCGAGCAGGTGTGGCAGGAGATGAAGGACCGCGGCGTCGAGATGGACCTCGCCGGCTACAACGGGCTCATGAACACCTTTGCCCGCAGGGACGACGTCGATCGCGTGCTCGACACCTACAAGCAGATGCAGACCGCCGGCATCCAGCCGGACCAGGGCACCTTCTCTATTCTCCTCGAGTGCTGCGCCCGCGACGCGCTCGACTTTAGAACGCGCACGACGGAGGCCGCGGCGGCGGCGGCGACAGATAGAGAGAAGGCGGGCAATGAGGAGGGCGAGGCGGAGAAGACGGGCGAGGAGGAAGAGGAGGAGGACGACCTCTACGTGATGGACGAGAAGGAGCGGGGTCGCATCTTACAGTCGAAGCGACGGCGCATGGAGGCGGTCATGCGGGCCATGAAGAAGGCGAACGTGCGGCTGGACAACATCCTGATCAACTCGATCATCCGCTGCTACGCCTCGCTGGGCGAGGTCGAGGAGATGTTCAGCGTTGTGCGCTTCCTCGTAGAGGAGGAAAATATCAAGCTAGTCGAGGTAAGAATCACACACGACACACGACTTGCGCGCACAACGCGCACATCAGCAAACTAAGTGCGGTGGTGTGGGTGTCGCAGGACAACTACTCGCTGATGCTCTATTGCGCCGGGCGGGAGAAGGCGATCGATGTGGAGCGTCTCACGAGAGTCCTCGAGGAGATGAAGTGGAGCAACGTCCAGCCCACGGCCAAGACCATCAACGCCGCCATCCACTCGTTCGCCTTCGCCGGCCCGCAGCAGCTCGAGGCCTTCATTCTCCCGCCTTCCGCACCGACCACCAATGACGCCGGCGCAGCCGCGGGCGACGAAGGAAAGAACGAAAGCGAAGCGCAAAAAGCGAAGAAGCGAAAGGCCACGAAAGAAAAGAAAGAGGAGGAGCAAGTCAGCCTGTGGCAGCTCATCAAGAAGTACGGCGTGGTGGTGACGGACGACATCCTATTCGACCTGCTCAAGGTCTACGCCACCAACGAGGCCGGCCCAGTGGTTCCGGCCACCGGCGCCGGTGTCGCGGGCATCGCCGAGAGAGCGCGCAGGCAGCTGGATCGGCCCCGGCT
Organism: Acanthamoeba triangularis; assembly: GCA_902749335.1. Taxonomy (NCBI): domain Eukaryota; phylum Discosea; order Longamoebia; family Acanthamoebidae; genus Acanthamoeba; species Acanthamoeba triangularis. The sequence goes on from CACVKS010001372.1 coordinate 7,588, forward strand.
CGCCAAGCTGCTGCTCAAGATGAAGGAGGAGGGCTTCGGCTCGTCCCTCACGGTCTTCAACTCGCTCATGCGATTCCACGCCGCCTACGGCGAAAACCGGGTCCGCGAGGTCACCGTGCTCTACAACCAGGTACCAACGCTCGTCGACATACACGTGTGCGTCGTGGGTCATGTGTCGTGGGTGGACCTTCGCCAATTGTCTTTACAACGCAGATGAAGAAGCGGCAGGTGAGGCCCAGCCTCCAGACGTATCTGGTGATGGTGGACACGATACTGAGCACCGAGCGGAAGGTCCAGCTCGAGCAACGGTCGGCTTCCAGGTATCGCTTTTTTCCTTCTCATGTATTAATTAATTAATTAATTGATTATTGTTGTTATTCGCTGGATGCGATGGGGACCAATGATGCTCAAAATTTAACTGCAATGCGACTGCTTGCGTGAGCGCACCTACAACAACAACTACCTGAGGCTCCCACTATTATATTAACTGGCATTCAGTCACGTTTCCTTTCCATGCATGCATGTTGCTGACATTGTGTCGTGTTGATGGTCGCATCGTGCGTTTCAGTGACATGAGGGCGAGTGGCGAGGAGAAGGAGCGGGAGAAGGAGCGAGCGGAGCTGTCCTACCTCCTGTTCTCGGAGATGCAGAGCGAGGGCGTGCAGCCCAACCTCAAGCTCTTCAACAGCCTGATCGAGCTCAGCGGATTCGAGGAGCGGCGACGCAGGGCCTCCGTTGTCGACGACGGTCGGTCCGCGGCCCTGGGCGAGGAGGAATTCAGGCAGAAGGTGCTCTCCATCCTCAACGAGATGCGACGACTAGACATCAGGCCCAACACCAAGACCCTCAAATGGTACTTGCTTCTTTTTCACACACAATATAAAGATTATATTATACTAACCTTATATGGCTGCAGCATATCCTCTGCGTGTGCGGTGGCGGGCGCGGACGAGGCGTTGGGTCCGGCCATCTTCGACGAACTGCCGCGTCTCTTTGGGTAAGTGCTGCGGTCCGCTGTCCCCGTCGTTGGCGATTGGTGGACCAAAGAATGCGTAGTAACTCCGTGGAATGCGCCGGAGTGGAAAAAAGAAAAATATAAAAATGCGGGCGGACCGTCTTGGCATTGTCATTCTGACCCTCCGCACAGTTCCGGGAAGGCTCCACTCCCTGTCCATCTCTCTGCTCTCTCCTCGTTCATCTGTGGCTCTGCCCAGCACACAACGCTCGTTCACATTCACACACATATCGGTACCACCTCTGGCCAACCTCCGCTACTCGCCAGCCATTCTTGAGCTACAGATTCGCTGCTTTCTGCAGATCTTGCTCGTTTTACTCTATTTTGGGGTCTCTTTTGAAGGTGCCTTCATGTGAACGCATCAGAGCCACACGTTCCAAGTGCAAATCTCACCCGATCTATGGATCATCACCAAGTGCTCTCTACAAGAATTTCGAGATTAACATCAATTTCATATAGTTTGCTTTATTATCAATTGATCCCTTTCGGGACATGGCATGTGACACTCACACGGCACTCCACTTGCAACCGGATGGCGTTCAGGAGATGGAAGTTAAGCAGCAGTCACCGCGCACCGGAAGGCGCACGTTTGCCGATACCTTCCCGCAGGGCGTGCAGCTCAGCCAGGAGACGGTGGGCCTTCTCGAACGCAAGAACAAGAAGCGCGAGGCCCTCACCTTCGACGAGGTCACGCTCGAGGACAAGCCCTCCATGTTCCACCCGAACGAGGTCAACGTCCGTTCCTTCATCACGCGCAAGATCAGCCTTAAGAGCTGCGGCATCCTCAGCGCTGCCATGGTACCCACCTTGCCGTGTCGTGTCGTGTCGTGTCGCGTGTAGTGTGAGTGAGGTGCCGCGTGTGCGCCGCGCTTAACCGCTTAACCGTGTGTCGTATCGCGTGTCATGTGGTGCAGGACACTGTGACGGAGCAGGAGATGGCGCTGGCGATGGCCAAGAACGGCGGCATCGGCGTGCTTCACCGGAACCTGGACGCGCAGGCCCAGGCGCAGATGGTCAAGTGGATCCGCAAGAAGATCAACTCCGACGGCATGATCGACAAGCCCATCACCTTCCGACCCAACGACTACTACTCCTACCTCCAGAAGGTTCGCGTTCTCTCTTCTGCCGTCCGTGTGCCGTGCGACAAGGGCTCACAGCTGTTGGGGCGAGTTTAGGAAGTGTCGGTGAGGCGTTGGACGTTCACCAGCTTCCCGGTGGTGGATGAGGCGGGCAAGCTGCTGGGTCTCATCACCCGTGACGAGATGGACTTTGTCAACACCGACGACAACCCCAAGCTCGGCGACATCATGAAGAAGCTGGACCAGATCATCACCGCCCCGGAGGACACCTCGAGCAACGAGGCCTACAAGATCATGAAGGAGAAGAAGGTCAAGAAGCTGCCCGTCGTCGCCCAGTCCGGCGAGCTCAAGGGTAAGCTGCCCCACACTCTATGCGTGTGTTGCGTGTGTGTGCAGTGACTCATTGTGTTGCGTTCGACAGGCATGTACGTGTGGGGCGATCTCAAGAGGGACGTCAACAACAAGGACAAGTTCTCGCTCGACGAYGAGGGTCACTTCCTGGTGGCTGCCGCCATCGGCCTGGGCAAGGACGACATCGCCAGGGCCGAGCTGCTGGTGGCCAACGGCTGCCGCGTGCTCGTTCTCGACTCCTCCCACGGCGCATGCAAGCCTGGTGCGTACACAACATTCCTACTTCCACACACACACGTCATGCACAGCGAAGCTTACCTTCGTTCTCTCGTCTGTGCAGCTAAGGAACAGATCAGAGCGATCAGGGCCAAGCTGGGCGACAGCGTGGAGATYATTGCGGGCAACATCGCCTCCTACGACTCGGCCATGTACCTTCTCGARGACGAGCAGGGCGCGCGTCCCGACGCCCTCAAGGTACTTGGCCCCGCCCTTCTTTTCCCCCCCCCCAATTGACGGGGACCGATGATGCTTCAATTTAACTGCAATACGACTGCTTGCATGAGCTCACCCTACAACAA
>CACVKS010001373.1:0-10603 GCA_902749335.1 Acanthamoeba triangularis
TGTGTGTGTGTGTGTGTGTGTGTGTGTGTGTGTGATGGCAGGTATTCGATTTGTCGAACAACAAGCTGCAGGACCTGCCGGCGGAGATGGGCTACCTGGCCAGGCTGCGCAGCTTCTCGGTGAACGAGAACTCCAACCTCAAGACCCTGTTTCCGCTCGAGCAGCTGAACCAGCTCCAGTACCTGGGCCTGCGCAACACGCTCCTGGACGAGCTCCCGGAGGACCTGTGTACGCTGCCCAGCATCGTCGAGCTCGACCTCAGGAACAACCTTCAGATCGGGCGCATTCCCCCCGAGATCGGCCGTCTCACCACCCTCAGAAGGTCTTGTGCCGCTCTCTCGCCGCGTCTCATTTACACGTGCTGACGTGGATGAACCGCACACGCACGTCGCACACGCCGCACGCACCGCACACGCACGCCGCCCGCACAGGCTCGATCTGTTCGGCAACAAGTTGACGAACCTGCCGGCGGAGATCGGCAACCTGGTCAATCTGGAGCTGCTCGACTTGCGCCAGAACTCGCTGGCCATCGAACTGATCCCGCCCGAGCTGGGCCGCCTCACGCGCCTCGAGCGCCTGCTGATGAGCAAGAACAATCTCGCCACCCTGCCGGCCGAGATCAAGACCATGTACGCCCTCAAGGAGCTCGACGTCGCCAACAACGTGCTCCTCTCCGTTCCCGAGGAAATCGGCTGTCTCGTACGCTCACACCACCCACGGGCTCCGTGTTAATTTGTGTCGACCCCATCACTTGCGAATCTCACTCGCTCTCTCTGCCAATAGTCCAACCTACAAAAGCTGAACGTGTCGGGCAATCGGTTGCTGACGCTGCCGCCCACGATCGCACTGTTGACGGCGCTCACCAAGCTCGACATCAAGGGCAACGAAATCCACGAGCTGCCCTCGGAAGTCGGCGAACTCTCCAGCGTGGTCAAGATCGACATGTCGCACAACATGATGACCAAGTGCGCCCCCCTCCTTCTTAAGCACAATAATTGCCACTTTACCTTAGTTGGCTCACCACACACACACACGCGCGTGCGCTCGCGTCTAGCTTGCCGTGGGAGTTGGGAAACCTGCCCAAGCTGGAGGTGATGGACATCAGCCACAACCCGCTGGTGATCCCGCCGCCGGACGTGCTSAACAGAGGCACACCCGCCGTACTCGCGTGGCTCCGCAAGAACGAGAAGACGGTGCGYGACACGCTCCAATCGCCCGCCCTCTCCTCACCCATTCGTCTCACGGCCGCCCCTCAATACCACCACCACCACAGGGAAGGAACAAGCACGTCACAGGTCTCTCCTTCGTCTAAGCAGCCTCCGCCCACAACGCAACGCAAGCCCATCCCCCACATGGTTGCTGCGCGGCTTACCGACGCACGGTATGATTGTTTATGTTGTTGGGGACTTGTTTTTTTGTAGAACTAGATGCAGTGTTCTGTTCACGCCTCCCCCATCCTCTTCTTCAAGACGCAAGTGGTTGCGTGGACAGATATTTGTTTGCTATATTCCTAAAGATAAATAAGAGTGTGTGGTGCTGGCAGCAGGAGTCATCGCTTCCTCGCGAGGCACCAACCGTCGATTCGCTGGTCTCGTCTTCTGTGACCTTGGTCGTGTATGTACAGAATAGTTCGGGGCTCGTTTCGCCGCCCGACGAGGGTTGTCAACCTTACACCGCCTGGTGCCGGCTGAAGCCCCGCTTGCCGGTGGGGATGCCCATCTGGCCCATGGTCTCCGGCTCCTCCAGGTCCCACTGCTCCACGGCCGGGAAGGGGTTGTAGCCGTTGTTCTCCTCGAGCAGCGCGGCTTCGGGCCGGCCGCGCAGGCGGGCGCCGCTGCCCGCGCTCGCGCTCCGTTGGCGGCTGTACCCGAGGTCGACCGCGGACTTGGAGAGCACCGGGCGCCGGCCATCGAGCTCCGGTCGGTCTTCGACCGATTCCCAGCCGCTGCCGGAGCCCTGCGCACTCCACTCACCCGAGTGGCGGCGCGACTCAGTGGACTTTGACAGCGTGCGCCTGGCGGAGGTGCCGTAGCGGGTGTTCTCCCTCTCCTCCTTGGCGGCCTTGACAAAGGCCACGCACACCCTATCATGACACGAGCAACAAGCCAGGCGTCAGCTAGGAAGGGGAGGGAACTGCGGGGCGATCATGAGTAGTACGTACTGGATGGCCTTCATCCATTCCTTGCGTTGCTCGGCGCTSGAGGGCTCAAAATACAAYCTCTTCAACTTGCCCTTGGCTGCAGGYGACGAGGAAACGTTGGTGAGMACTCAATTTCGAGGGTTAGGGTTTATGCAGACAGACTTACCCGTGTAAAGGCTGATGATGAATACATGGGTACAGCGCTGSGCCTCCACGTTCTGCACCGAGTACAGGCTGTAGTACTTCTTGACRATCCCGGTCCTCTTGTGCTRTTGGCAACAATGTTAACAATTTTAGTTGAAAAGTCGCCAGAATAGCACATCCTAATTTGTCCCGCCAGCCTGGCCCTTGAGCGCGGTGGGAGGGGAGGGTACCAGAATGCGGAAGCTCTTCTCGGTGAGGACAAGTCGGCGCACTTTGCGTCCCCAGAAGCCCTTCTCGTAGAGGAAACCGCCCTTGACGAAGTTGTCGCCGTCGTTGCTCTCAATCCAGCTGTCGCTGGTGAGGTTGTCATCCATGAAGGACGACAAGCTACTACCCAGCGGGTCGCTCTTTCCGTATGTGTGGAAGTCGGGACCCTTAAGAGACTGCGTGGAGGGGTAAAGATGGCGAAGAACAGTAAGCCAGGGCGTTAGATGAAACAGAGTCGGTACAGAGAGACCGTACCATGGTGTGGTGTGATGAGTTCGAGGGAAGAGGTAAGCTACGGTAGTGAGCGGGTTGAGAGGAGAGGAGGCGATGATGATAATGAGTGGAAGAAAGGAAGCGGGCTACAAATAGGCTTTGGCCGACGTGACGTGAGGGACGCTGCAGCCTCCGTGGGTCGTCCCCTTCGCCGCAGCAGTTCGCCCACATTGCGCTGCTAAAATGTCGGAAATTTCCTCAAGGGCCTTTCTCAAGGTCTCCCCGGCCACCTCAACGACAACATTCCAGCCTGTTCTAGCCGGGGACAGAAGGTGAGATGTAAAGCGACGACATGAGGATGATGGAAGTAATTGAGTGCGAAACCACAACGCCGGCCAGCGTGGTGGAATTCGTAGGGAGATGGTCTGGCTCGCAGGGGCAGGCGTTGGCGCTGTGCTGGGCCTGTTTGATTTTTGGTTGGTTGCAGGGACGAGGAGAACGAAGACGAACGAGCTCCTGCGGCGTGAATGGAACCCGCCAAAGAGCCTGCACGGGCAAACGAACAAAGAGGAAGTAAGAGCAACCGGCGAGGCTCGGTCTCTGGCCTCATGTCTGGATTCGCAGAGTTTCCCACAGCACCTCTGGGCATCTCATCGCCGCCCCTTTCACCTGCGCCCGCCCCCTCATCTTCAGCCTTGCCGTCTGCAGCTGAGCCAACAACCGAAGGGGAGCCGGAGGTCCGAGCATGCAGGGGGAGCTCCTTCTCCTTCTCCTTCTCGCAATGGCCTCTTCGATTTCTTAAAATTGAGGATGGTTCATCCTCTTCGAAGCCATTACAAACAGCAGAATTGAAATCGAATTCAATTGGAAGCGGAGCCCAACCTCAACGCGGAGAGCAGATGGACCAGGAGCTGCAGCTGGAGGTCGAAGCCGAGGGGAACCGACAGCGCGCGGTGCTGTTAGCGAACCTGTTGGTGGCCCTGGCCGGGGTGAGCCTCGTCGTGCTTCCCTTTCGGGTCCACGCCGACGGGCTTGTAAAGACGTGCGGCTCCGGGCTGGCGATCACCTTCTACGCCGGTCTGCTGTGGCTCGCGCGGTGGCGACGCGACAACGGACGCCTCTCTGCTGTGCTCGCCTGCCTCTTCTTCAACACCTTCCTCGTCTGGCGGGTTCGATCCTCCACTCCTTGTTCTCTCTTGCGCTCGCTGCTGGAACTGTCAGCGATCATCATCTCTGACAGGCTCTTGATCGCGGTGCTGCGCGCGCACACAGGGCTCGACGCATCTCGGGGTCTGGTCGGAAGAGTTTGCGTGGCTGCCCATGGCACCCATGGTGGTGTTCTGTCTTCTGGGTCCGCGTGCCGGTGTGGCGTCTACCGTGGTGGTCATGCTCGAGGCCTGGGTCATCTTTTGCATCAGCTCCAGTGGTACGCCAGCCACCACGTTGCAGTTCGCGATGTTTGCGCGTGCCTTCACGTTCTGTGGCTGAACCGACTGATGACCGGTGCCAACGCTAACTTCGAAGTGCAGACGATACGCTGGGCCAATCCTTTGAGGCGTCGTGCGTGCACATGAGCCCCGACCTCAAATTCGTGTTTGTGCCATTCAAGTGTGCGCCCGTTGACAGGCAAGGCCAGCCAATCAACCACCGGTTTGCATCAAGCACCACGGGTAGCGCCAGCCTTTCCTCGGGAATGATCACAGATCGCTGCCTAATCAACTTAATCCTCATCCTCATCCTCATGATCATCATCATAGAGCTCATTGTCAGCAAGCTCCTCGCCATCGGCTTCACAAGCATGTTTTCCTATGTCTACGAGGCCAACCGGTACGTTGGCGGGTGTTTTGCGCCTCTACTCGGGCTGGCGCTGTGTCGCCCGCTGATCGGCCGAGACTCTCTGCTCTCAGGGCCAGCGCACAGGAGCGTATGAAGGAGGCACTCCGCCTTCGGGAAAAGATCAACGTGTCCCTGCGGCAGGCGACCAAAGCGAAGACGGCCTTCCTCGCCAACATGAGCCACGGTACCCAATTCTTTTATCACCAACCACCATGCATCGCACCACGCCACTGACGCGATTCGCTCCGCTCACGCGCAGAGTTGCGAACGCCGATGCACGGAATCATTGGTACGCAGCAACCTTACCACCTCACACAAGGAACGTGTGTGGGTCGTGCTCATGGCAAGTTGTTGGACAAAACGCAGCGATGGCCAAGGACCTGATGGAGATGCCGCTCGAGCAAGCCGCGAGCGAATCGGCGCGCGTGATCAGCGACTGTGCGGACCACTTGCTGGGCCTCGTCAACGACATCCTCGACTTGGCCCGCATCGAAACCAAGTACGTCATTCCTTGCACCCCGCCCAGCCGGCAACAGCCTAGCCGACTATTGGCTTACTAACATGGCGACGACTCTCAGTCAGCTGGAGCTGGAAGTGATCCCGCTGTCGATGGTGAAGGAAGTGGAAAAAGCTGTCAGCCTCCACGCGGCGATGGCTAAGAAGAAGCGCTTGATCCTCACCACTGAGATCAGCATCTCACAGCCGCTTCGCCTTGGTACGAGTACCACCGCATGGCCGTGGCGTGAACCAGCACAAAACTACAACCAAACCAACTTACGCCACTTCCACTTGAGCAGGAGACCCGCTGCGCTTTAGACAAATCATCATTAATTTAATCACAAACGCCCTCAAGTTCACGCCCGAGGAAGGCCACGTGACCGTGTCGGCATCCTCCAGCAGCGTCGAGCCTGAGATCATCTCCGGTACGTTCGGCTCGGCGCCCCCTCCCACCTCTTTCCCCGCTACAGGCCCCGCTGAGTCATAAAGGTTGGGGGGTTTTCTGATCACTCCTCATCGTCACGGCCAGTGAGCGTCAAGGACACGGGAATTGGGATCCCAGCTCAGGGCCTGGAGCATATCTTTGAGGTATATATAGATCACTGTGCCTACGTTGTCCCATTATTGCTGTGATTCTCCCCGAACAGCTCTCAACTTGCCGTTCGTTCACCCCTCTTCATTCGTCACACAGAGCTTTTCCCAGTTGGATGCGAGCGTGGGGCGTAAATTTGGCGGCTCTGGCCTCGGGCTCGCTATCAGCAAGAAGCTCTGCCGGGTACGCCTCCTACCGTCATCGTCACCATGAATGTCATTCACTCAGCGTTTTCCATCCGTGGATGCACAGGCGATGGGCGGCGATATCAGTGTGGTGAGCGAGGTGGGCAAGGGTTCCGTGTTCACCTTCACTGTGCGCCTGCCGGTCGCCGATCCGAGCACGCCGACCATAGCCCACGACGTCGCAGACTCTGCGCTGTACCGGCATCCCCCACCTTTCGCGTATGGACCTGGCCGCAGAGCGGACCTGGCTAACGGCGACCACCTTCGTGCATGGTCGGGCAGGGCCGGTTTGCTCGAGGGAAAGAAAGTGTTGGTGGTCGAGGACAACCTGGTCAACCAGAAGGTGGCCACCAAGATGCTCAGATCTCTAGGCTGCTCCGTCACCGTACGTTTCGGATCATTGTGCCTCGTGCCAGCGAGGGCATCACCAAAACTGACACGTTACATGTACATGTGTAGCTGGCGGGGGATGGGGTGGAAGCGGTGACTCTGTTCGAGAGGGAGACGTTCGACGTGGTCCTCATGGATGTGCAGATGCCCATCATGGACGGCTTCCAGGCCACGGCCCGCATTCGCCACATCGAACAATCCCGGGCCACGAATAGCGGGTCTCAGCGCCACGCCCTTCTTCGACCGCGCGACGGTCTCGAGGACACGGGCGAGGCAGAAGAAGAGACGGCACTGCGACCATCGCAGGGGCGGGTGCCTATCATCGCGCTCACGGCGTCGGCCACGTATGACTACCAGGCCCAGTGCCTGGAGAAGGGCATGGACCGGTTCCTCACCAAGCCGCTCAGGAAGGAGACCCTCCAGCGCGTGCTCGCCGACTTCCTCCGCCCTCGCTCCGGCTCACCCTCGATCCTCCCATCGCCGCTCTCGTCCTCCTTCGCCACCCCGGCGTCCACGCAACTGCGGCACCGCCGTCGCATGTCCATCGTCGAGTAGCCGCGGCCGTTCTTTTCTTTTCTTTTCTTTTCTTTTATTTAAATGGTAAAAAAATCAAATCAAATATTTATTTAATGAGAGCTTTTTTTAACCATAATTCTGATTGGCGGTTTGACCTGACTGGGCCGGTACAGCCAAAGATGGAGGGGGAGAAGAAGGCGAAGCTGAAGAGAACGTTCTCTTTCAAGAGGAAAGAGAACTTGTCCACGATCACTGGAGACCCGGGCGCAGAAGAGGGCATGACCTCGCCCCGCAAAGCTGCCGCGCCCTCGCCCGGTTCGGTAAAGCCCCCCTCCCCTCATGATATTCGAGCTCTTCGTTCTTTCTTTTTCGCTCTTCGTCTTCGTTCTTCCGTTAACTAATCCCCTTTCAGGAGTCGCCAGCGTCGCCCGCACGGCGAAGGCTGGGCTTCGGGCTCAAGAAGAAGAGCAAAGGTACCTTTGTCTTTCCGTGGAGTGCTTGTTTGTTTGTCTATTAGGGCCTCGACCAACGTGTACACCCGGTTGACCGCTGCACCCACAGGTGAAGAAGACGCGCTGGGCAAGAGCGAGAAGAAGCAGAAGAAGGCGAAGAAGGAGGGCAAGAAAGAAAAGAAGAGGAAGGAGCTGTTCCCCGCTGATGGAGCGCACGATGACCCCGCCATCACGGACAAGAAGGGCAAGAAGAAGGCCACCAGCGATAAGACCACCAAGAAGCCGTCGTCGACCCTCCTGAAGACCTCGACGGCCTACCTGGCGGCCTCGCAGCTCCAGGGACCCATCCAGGGCCTTGACCGGCGGATGACGACCTTCCTCCTCTCGTTCCTCTCTGGCCACGACCTCCTCTCCGCCCGTTTGGTGTCCAAGCGTTGGGCCGGCATCATTGGTAAGTCGCTCAGCGCGTGTGCGGTGGTGCGTGTGCTAAGCTGTGGAATCGCCGCGGCACAGGTGGGAATGGGCACTTGATGTGGAAGTCGGCCTGTCTCAACCTGTGGACCGAGCAGCTGCGCGATTTTGCCGAGGAGCAGCCCTTGCTGCTCGCGGCCGCGCACCCGAGCGGTCGCCGCGAGGCGATGGACGCCCTGGCGGCGGTGCTCAACTCGTCGGTCAGCGGCGACTGGCGCCGGCTCTACTTCCTCTCGACCCATGGCCTCTCGCTCGACATCGCCACGACATTGCAACAGCCCTTCCCCACCACCAACCGCAGCCAGAGACCTGCCTCCGCCTCCTCCTCTTCAGCTTCATCATCATCGTCGTCGTCTTCATCTTCATCTTCATCCCTGTCGCCTGTCACGTTCCTCTTCTCGCCTCTGCAGCTGCTGGTCCGAGGCGACCTCCAGGCGTTCGAACCGACATCGTCGGCGCCGGCCGAGGCGAGCGATGGTGCCCTGCCCACGACGGCCGACGACCAGTTCCTCGACGCCCAGTCTTGCCCTTGCTGGACCGCCAGCGGGTCGTCCCTGGCCCGATACGAGGAGACGCTTGGCGCGCACCTCCTCTCCGCTGGACCGAGCGTCGAGCGCCGAGTGAAGGTCATCTGGAGCGCGCAGGTGCTGCCCGGCTTCCACTGGACCGTCGTCGCTGTGCCCATAGCCACCAAGACTCAGGCCAGCGCCCACAGTGGTCCACTAAGGCAGCAGCATCGTATCATCCACACGGCTTCGCTCGTCCGGGTACTCCCTACACACCTCGATCGAGTCTCATAGGCGTGCGGCATCGCAGCTATGGCTAAACTCCGACTTCGCGCACTTTCTGTTGGACAGGACGGCAAGGTGGTGGTGGAGCGGGGCGGTCGAGCTCTGGCGGCGTTCCTGTCGCAGCAGAGGATCGCTGGTCTGGGCGGACCGGCTCTTCGGCTGCTTGCGATCGCCTTCGGCGTGCCGCAGCTCATCCCGGTGCCGCTCTCCGAGCACAACGCACCACAGTTCCTCACGCCGCAGGGCGAGAAGCCCTGGTCGTTCGTCTTCTTCCACCAGACTGGTACGTTTGCATCGCGCATCCACGTCGACCACTACTACTAAGATCTTTCCCTCTCGCAGATGCCGTCACGAAGATTTCGCTCTTTGCGCTCCAGAACACACTCGTTGGGCAAGAGGAGGCCAAGGCTGAGCCCACGACACAGCAGCCCACGAGAGAGCGGTCCGGCACGCAGCTCTTCTACGCCCAGTTGGCGGGCGGCATTCCTCCGCAACCGGAGAAGAAGAAAGAGGAGGAGCCGCAGAGCACGGCTGCGACAAAGCAAGCGCCGCCGGTGCCGGCGCGGCACAAGCCGAAGGCCGAACTACCCACCGCGTCCAGCGAGTCGCTGCTTGTGCGGACATGTCTGTTCCGGAACGGGCACCGGGGACCATTCTGCGTTCTTCGCTCCTCCACCCCGAGCAAGACCGACGACGAGAACAAGAAGCCGGTCTGGGCCAACGAGGACCCCACGCTGCTCGCCGCTCTACCCGCGCAGGACTACAGTCCCTACCCCGTCGCCTAGGGCCATCCTGCCTCCCCTTCCACTCACTTCGCCAAGAGACGAAAGAAAACTCGTGCACGCTGGTGTGAGCGGGCAATCCCCGCCCTTGGCCGAATCAGGGTTGGTGGAAGTGGTGTGTTGGTGTCGTAGGGCAGCCTTTGGTGCCTTTTCGGGTCTGCGGCCGGGCCGCCCAGCACAACACTGGTCCTAGTGGGTTCTGCGGTGGTGGGCCGGAGATCAGGACTTTGCCCCAACGAGTTGGGGGGCAGACACGCGGCTGACAAGGCCCGAATAGCTAACGCCATCACCCTCAAGGGCGCACGAGCTCCATCCATCTTCATCACCTTCTTCTTCTTCTGTTCACACACGCAAGCGCAACCACGAGATGATGGAAGGCCAGCAACAGCAACAGAAGAAGAAGGAAGCTACATCGTCACTGCCCAACTTGATAGAGGAATGGCGGATAAAGGCCAAGGAAGAGGAGAGAGAGAACGTGCCTCTTCTTGCCTCGACAGAGCAGGACGAGGAGGGGACCAGCGGCACGAAGAAGCCGACCCCAGAGGAGCGAAGGCGAGCATTCGCCGAGATGCCGCGCGAGCTGGGCTTTCGCGGCTCGATCGCGTCTCTGCTCTCCTCGCTCCCTGCTTTTGCATCATCTGCCACGACCTCAACCAGCAGACGATCTCGGCCTTGCCTGCGACGGTGGCGCTTCTCCTTCTCGCGGTGGCCTCTTCGCTTCCTCGGTCTGCAAGATCAACCACTGCGCAAGCAGCGAGACACTTCAGCGGGAAGTCAGTCTAATAATGCTGCCTACAAGGAAGAGATTGAGGAAGAAGAGGAGGAAGATGAACGAGTTGGCGAAGATGTGGCGCATGAAGAAACGAAGGGGCGAGCGGTGATGCTCGTCAATCTACTTGTGGCACTCATCTTGGTCAATGTCCTCGTTCTCTCGCTGCGCCTGTGGATCGATGGGTGGAATCATCTCAGCTCCTGGCACTCGCTCTTTTCAATGAGCGTGTTTGGATGTCTTCTGTGGCTGGCGTGGTCACTCAACGACCACGGCCGCACCTCGGCCTGGATAGCCTGCCTCTACTTCAACCTTATTCTCTTCTATCGGGTAGGAGTCCTCGCCTTGTGCATTCGTCTGGTCTTGTGCTGATCAGATTTGTGAAATGCTTTGAATCCGCGCGGCAGTGCCTGCTGTACGGCGTCCGTAATGAGATGTTCTCGTGGATGGCCATGATGCCGATCGTTCTGTTCTGCCTGCTGGGGCCGCAAGCCGGGGTGGTCGCCACCTTCGGGCTCATCGGCGAGACTCTGCTCATCTACGCCCTCACCCCCGAC
>CACVKS010001374.1:0-10600 GCA_902749335.1 Acanthamoeba triangularis
GCATATCACACCGGCCGTATGCCGGCCCACTTCCTGAGCTCCTCGTAGATCGTGAAAGCCAATATGGTGTGCGGTCCTGTATAATTCACATACGCTTGTCGGTGAGGTGCACAGGGACACCAGCAAGACAATGACGCGGGTTCAAGGTACCGAGTCGCATAAAGGTCGGAACGAAGCCCTTGTAAAGACCCAAAACGCCTTCAGCTTGCCCAGTCTGTAGGATTGTTAACAAGGGCGCAGCGATCAGTTGCAGTCACGGTCTGATCTGGGGGCCTGGGTCCAGGGACAGACCTTGATAAGACAATCTAGCATGCCCCTATAAGGCTCGGGACCACCAGCCGAGCGGTTCATGATGCGCGTCTTGACCACGTCGATGGGAGTCGATACCACGGCCATGGAGAATCCGGCCATCATACCCGCACTAACCGCGCGTTAGTTCGTGGTGAGTACAGCACATGTCCTCGCCTCGCTTTCCACACACGAACCAGATGTGCGCGTAGAAGTTGTCGTGCTTGATCCAGCCCTTGCGCAGGATGAAGTGTTTGCTGTGATCGTAGGAAGACATCATGGCCGCCGATAATATGCATGCGCGCTGAGTTGTGGGCACGACTCCCTGCAAGCCACCCGTTAGTAGATATACGCCACAAGAACAAGAAAAAGGGTGTAAGCGTAGTACCTTGTAAAGCCCTCGGATGCCCTCAGTTCGTGCTATTGTTACAAATCCCTCCCATGTGTTCTTGTATCTCGGCTTATCTCCTGCTCCTTCGGCTTGCATTCGCACCTGCGTCCCTTGGTCACACTACGCATTCGGGCAGCGCCTGTATACACGCGCAGCTGTACCTTGAGAACATCTGTGGGCGTGGCGATCGCAGCTCCAATGCTGCCGGCAGTGGCTCCCGCTACTAGCTTCTTCCAAAACGGTAGCCCGCCGTCTGCACACATCCACGCAGCTCCTCATCAATCATTACTCTTGCGCGAAGCCAGCTTGCCATTCGGCCATACCCTTCACACCGATAGCTCGATTCTCACCAAGTAGCGTTTTGATGGGATCGTAGAGAGCCAGCCTGATCGCCGCGTAGGAGCACTCGCGCAGAGCTGCTGGGACGATTCTAAACGCAATGAGAATAATGGTGAGGATGGCAAGACACAATCCACCCAGGCGTTGTTGTATGTGGCACGCACCCTTTGTACAGGCCTACTATGCCTTCATCGCGCAGGATCTGTACACCACCATGCATGAACCCTTTGTACTTTCGTTCTGTTTGTTTCGATGGGTGCGTGTTGGTTTTGACTGCTACGGGCACTCCGTGGAAGGGGAATGGGGTGTTCTGTACCCTTTCCATAGATGCGACTGAGACCACTCTTGGCCTTTTCGTCCTGTAGCTCACCCTGCAGCTGGAGCCGCGTCTTGATCACCTCAATAGGGTTGACCACTGCATGGCCACCACCGTCAGCCTCTCGGCCTGGCACGCACGAAACGCAACACCCACTGCCGCACACGCTGAAAGGGCGACTGGGTCGTACCTGGCAGGGGGGCGGCACAGGAGACCATGCCCAGAAGGAACTTGTGCCACACCTCCCCCTCCGCAGCTGTCCTCGTAGTGCCAATACCACCCTGTGAGTCTAAGTCACGTAATGTTCGAGGCCCTGAAAAGGACGCACCTGACGAGGCCATAGTACAGGAGGGCCAGCCTGAGCTTTTGTTGTGGTTGTCACCCCAGTTTGGCCACGTCAGCACTGCTTCGGTTTTAATCAAAAAGAAAAGAAATCCCACACCGTGCAAGAGAAAGCATCTATCGCTCTGCACACGCCAATACGACATGGTGCGGCTTCTCAGCGCCTTTCTAGACCTTTCTTGCTGGACAGATCTGATTTTCATTAATGATTGGGGGCGGTGGAGTAGTCGGCACTGTTCAATTTCCAGAGTTTCCTGGTGATCCTCATGCTCGTCATCTGCACGTGCACCTACATTCGAGAACGTGCTCCTGCCCTCCTTGACCGAAACAAGCATGGGTAGGCCCGCATCCTTTTTGATTTTTTTAAATTACGATTTATCTTCTCATTCTTCTCCACGCCCCACAGCGCTCTGGGTCTGTTCTGGAAGGCAGCACGAATTGGTACCCACCACACACTAAGCACGCAGCACACAGCTCTCCGTGTTCAGCGGCAGTCTAAGAGGCGTGTTCTTCTTCTTCTCTTGTCGTCAGGTGAACGAGCAAGTGGGGTGGTATCAGCATTCATGATCGGCATGAGCCTCTACGTGCTGCTCCTGGTGTAGCCACCCCGGGCAGCAACCAACGCGCTCAATAAGTTTTGAACCGTTTCCTCTCCTCCTGTCTTTTGGTTTGCGCCCAACGCTGAACACGCCAGAGAAGAAGAACAAGAAGAGGACAGCGACTGCGCCCTCTGGAAGCTACCACATCTCTTATTGTCGATGGGACGGACTAGAACGGTAAGCACGGCCAACTCAGGGGAACGTCACCAGCGTACACAATCATCGAGCGCACTACTGTCCGCTCTCCGTGCTCTCTCGCGATGGGCGCAGCGTGCTGTAACCGATCTCATCATCATCTCGCTCTCGTTGCCGCTGGTGGTGTGGCGTGGTTGGTGCAAACAAGGGCCGAGGAGTTCCTCCTGCCCGGGTCAGGAATTCAATCTCGGCCAACCAGC
Source organism: Acanthamoeba triangularis (assembly GCA_902749335.1). NCBI lineage: Eukaryota > Discosea > Longamoebia > Acanthamoebidae > Acanthamoeba > Acanthamoeba triangularis. Next base: position 2,671 of record CACVKS010001374.1, read on the forward strand.
CAATGGGCCGTCAGCTCAGCGGTTGCTCTTGTGGGCGCGTGCCTTTGGCCTGGCCACTGCGCACTCGCGCTCGGGCCAATACGCCAGTCAACCACTTAATGGGGAGGTCTCCACCGCATCTTCGTTGACGTGGGACTCCCTCATGCCCCTTTTCTGGCGCCACCGCCGCCTATGAGACATCATGAAAACGGCCCTCGTCATCACCCACCCACCCTGGGCCACTCTATCTCAACGACCCGCATGATGGACGCAAGCAAGGCCAGCGCCACCTTCCCACTACTCCAGCTCCCGCGTGAACTGGTGCTACACACCCTCTTGTTTCTCTCCACTCCCGTACGTCCTGTTTCTTCGCTGTTCAGTGGATTGTCTGACTGGCCAACCAAAACGTCAAGCTAATCTTCTTTGAACGACAGCGCGACGTCGCGGCGACCGTGCTTACGTGCACGGAGCTGTTCCGCCTCGTTCTTGGGAGTGCACGCTTGCACTATGTACGCACCACCCTCTTATCTTCGATCCTATCGTCGTTAGCTGAGGGCCTCTCTCTCTCTCTCTCTCTCTCTCGAACAGTTACTACACTTTCCCACGTTCGACCCTCTGCATAGTGTGGACGTACGACTCCAGCGGGACAACACCGCGGCGGTCTGCGACGTCAACCTGCCCCCCGGCTGCCCGACGTGGCAGCGCACCACAGCCTTCGTCAAAACACCCAACACTACGCACCACCTCGATGACGACGACACCCAAATCTACCACTTCCGACTCACTGGTCCTCCCAGTACTGTTCCTCCCTCCCCCATCACCACCCAAATCGTCACTTACACCACCCCAGGCAGCAAATTTTGCTTTGCCATCAGCGCCAAGCGACCGGAGACGAAGGCATCGCCGGCGGATGTGCCACAGTGGGACCTGGAGCGCGAGTCGCTCTTCATGGCCTACTACTTCCGCTCGGGGAGCCTCCACTCCTACGGCAGCCCCGCCCTCTACAGGTACCTGAACCTACCCGTCGTCTTCGTTCTTTTCCTTCTTTCTTTGTGGCGTCGTTTGTCGTGGCTGGGTGGGCTGACGACCGTTGTGGCCAGGCGAGAGGCGATCGAGGGAGCGCGCTATGAGGTGGGGGACGTCATCAGCATTCAGTTGGGCACCAAGCCGTCACGAGAATCGCAGGACTTGCCCTCCGAGTGGAAGAGGTGCGCCTCAAGGTGCTCTGTTGCACAAAGCTCGCATGTGTGCTGACGCCTGTGAATCATGTGATGCGCTGGCACAGCCCACTACGACTGATTGACCGAGGTGAGACAGCAAGGAAGGATGATGCTGAGGCAGCGCTGGAGCGACATCCCTACGCAATCCTCTACAAGAACTACCAGATGGTCCACGACCCGCTGGTACGTGCAGCTCCCACGGTATGCTCTGTCCTGTCGCTTACCGCACACCTCAACACACAACGCGCAGGAGTTCGCAGATGTGCGCCAGTGGCCACTCTACGTTGGGGTGTCGTTCACTACCGCAAGTGCAGGAGAAGGTGTTGAGCTGGTGTGCCCTCCTGAAGGCGCCTTCCAGTCTATACTTCCATAGCTTAGGCCATTACCGCACTTCTTTCCTTCTTCATCTCCCTCACTTGTCTTCTGTACTGCGTGTGACCATTACGGGCGTGCGAACACCTGGGCTTCAACTTCCTCATCAACTGACCCAGAGTTGATTTGCTTCAATAAGAGGGAACTAGATGTGGCACCAATTTTAAGTATGCACGGTAGGGCCACCAGACAGGTAGCGAGGGGCTAGACACTCGCGGGGATCAGGCGGAGCGTAGGGGTTGAAGCTGCACACCTTGTGGACCATGCCCGCGGGACAGTCGTTCTGGAGCCGCGCGCAGAGGGGCAGCAGCACCTCGGTGAGCGGGTTGGACACCGAGAACGGGCCGTCGCATGGCGCAAAGTACTCGGCGCAGAAGTAGAGGCGCAGCGAGTCCTTGCAGGCATCCGTGACTCCACCAGAGGCGAACGTGCTCCATCGCAGCTGGGTCACGTTGTCCATCCGCGTCCACACGTCGACGAAGTTGGTCGGCGCGCTGGCCACGGGCCAGGTGGGCTTGCAGAATGAGGCGTAGGCCTCCGGAACCAGCTGGCACTGGTAGAGCGGCGGCGCGACCTCGGGGGCGTCCTTGGGCGATGTGGCCTTCGTGATGACGTCAGCAGCAACGATGACTGCGGCGGGTCGTGTGTTGGGTAGAGTGTAGGGCGTGCAGAGGGAGGAGTTGTCGGTGTCGTTGACGAAGAGATTGCCGCCGTAGCAGGTTGCCATGAAGTTTTGCACCTGATGCGCGCACCGGGCCGTCAGCGCAAGGCAAGCGCTCCTACATATACCATTCGACTCACGGCAATACGGGCACTGGAACACATGAGGGCGTGTTAGAAGACGTTCGTAGAGAGTATATCCAGAGGGATGCTGAAGTGCACATGTGAGAACCTTGGGGAAGTAAAAGGAGCACAGGTAGGCCTTCCACGCGTCGAGGCAGTCCTTGGTCTGGAGCTGGTCGGGCGCGTTCTTGGCGTACCACGCCTGCACGAGCTTGTCCTGCTCCTGCGGCGTGCTGCCAGGGTTGGCGAAGGATGATACATTGACCGAGTAATTGACGCCGGAGCAGAAAGACAGGCCGGACACAGGCACGCACTGGCCTCGTGCCACACCGGGCAGCACCACTGGCGATAGGGACAAACAAGCAAAGATAAGACAACAAAACGAAAAGATTGAAGAATGTAGTACGTGCAGGGGAAGGCAACGCACCAAAAACTCCCAGCCCCAGCAACAGCAGGAGCGGCGTCACCTCCATGGCGTTGTGTTGTGGTTTGTGGTGCCTCGAGCCGAGCGCTCACTGGCCATTTCTTTACAGAGGGAAATGAAATGCAATACCACATTTCTCTTTCATTTCTTTGCTCCGCGCGCGGGAAACCACACAAGACAAGAAACGCAGGCAAGGATGGCCGGCTCGCTACTTCGGCGCAGGCGAGCAGTCTCTTCTTGCTATCGCTCACTAACAGCACACATCGCTTCCGACTGCTACACCAAGTAATCTTCCTTCCATCCGTAGTTGTAGAATCAATCGATCATGTCGCGATCTGTGAGGAAGCAGTACGTACACCTCCTCGTGAGAGAGGAAGCTCTTAAGTAGGACGCGTGCATGGATCGTCATGGGCACTCAGTCGTACGAATGCAGGAAGGAGCAGGCGGCCGCGGCAGAGAAGGAGGCTGCAGAGGCCGAGGTAGAGGAAGGAGAGGAGGAGGCGGGCGCCGAGCAAGTATCGGGCTTCCAGGAGATCGATAAGCTGCAGGACCTCGGCGTCAACGTGGCCGACATCAAGAAGCTCAAGCTTGGAGGATGCCACACCGTGGCCAGCCTGCTCATGAACACCCGAAAGGTTCGCAGCCTCTACTCTCTCCGCTACATGCACGAACGCTCATCGACCTTTACCGCTACACGACGCATGTATAGAACCTTCTGGCCATCAAGGGCATCTCAGAGGCCAAGGTGGACAAGATCCTCGAAGCAGCCGGCAAGCTCCACTTCGCCAGCTTCATGACCGGGTCGGAGATGCTCAACAAGAGGAAGGAGGTCGTCAAGATCACCATGGGTTGTGCAGCTCTTGATCAGCTTCTCGGTGGCGGCGTCGAGACCATGTCAATCACCGAAGTCTTTGGTACGTGTACAACATCCCTCAAGTGGTGGCAACGCCAGCTGACGACGTTTCGCCAGGTGAGTTCAGGACTGGTAAGACGCAGTTGTGCCACACACTGTGCGTCACTACGCAGCTGCCACTCAACATGAACGGAGGTAATGGAAAGGTGGCTTACATCGACACCGAGGGGTACGTGTGCTTTGGTTTCGAGCGCGCAAGTCGTTCGGCTAGCTTATGACATTGTTACGCGCAGCACCTTCCGCCCCGAACGGATCAAGCCGATTGCCGAAAGGTTCGGCCTGGACCCTTTAGCTGCGCTCGACAACATTGGTTCGTTCTACTCGAGGAGATTAGCGCTTCTCTGAGGAGGTACCATGGTCTGATCAAGTGCTGCCCGTATGCCAAATTTAGTGTACGCTCGAGCCTTCACGCACGAACACCAGCTGGAGCTCATCGTCCAGATTGCTGCGAAGATGGTCGAAGATCAGTATCGCCTCTTGGTATGTGTCCCCAGCTACTCGATACTGAGCTGCTCCTCACCGAATGCTTCAACGGTTCGACATCCATGAACAGATCGTCGACTCCATAACGTCTTTGTTCCGCGTGGATTACTCTGGTAGAGGAGAGCTGGCCGAGAGGCAGCAGAAGCTCGGCCGCATGATGAGCAAACTGCAGAAGATCGCAGAGGAGTTCAACGTCGCCGTCTTCATCACCAACCAGGTGACCGCCGATCCTGGCGGTGGCGCCATGTTCGTTGCCGGTACGCCCCTACCCCAGACGACTTCCAGAAGTCAGACCTTGCACCAGCCAACAATCGCTCGCAGACGCCAAGAAGCCCATCGGAGGACACGTGCTCGCCCACGCCTCGACGACTCGCCTGTCTCTGAGGAAGGGCAGAGGCGAGCAGCGCATATGCAAGATCTACGACTCGCCGTGCCTGCCCGAGGTAGTTCCTGCTCGCTTTGATAAGAAGCACTGTACACCTCCAACACTTACGTTACGCTCTCCTTCGCGCAGACCGAGTGTGTCTACCAGATCTCAAACGAAGGCATCACCGACGCGAAGGACTGAGAAGTCGGCCACAACGAACCTTTTTGTCGTTCTTCGAATTGTCTATTCCGTCAGAAGATGAAGCGGAGGCAACTGACGCTGGGCATCATCAAGCCAGACATCCTCGTGCCCTCCCTTCCGCTCCTTCTCCAGCAACGACCCTCACTCACCCTCCAGTCACTCTACGCGAATCCTCCACACATCCTCCTCTCATCATCTTCACCAGCAACTCATAATGAAGTGACCACTTCACAAACGCCCCTTGAAGAGATTTTGCGCATGGTAGAACGGAATGGATTCGAAATCGTGCGAAGCAAGCTCATGGACATGTCAATCGAGGAGGCCGAGCGATTTTACGGCGAACACGAGGGCAAGTTTTTCTATCAACGCCTCGTAGCCTTCATGACCAGGTCCCACCCTTCCTGTGTGGATCCATGCTGATGAGATGCTGAACAAATCGCGATTTGTTAAAGTGGTCCGATTATTCCATTAATTTTGGAGCGGGAGGACGCGATTGCACAGTGGCGCGCCCTCATGGGACCCACCCACATACGACGGTACACGCACTATCAACATATTCTTTTATTCTTAATTTTGATTCAAATAATAATATAATAATTCAATAATAATAACCCACTGGGTTAATTCAATTCTTGTGCGCAGAGCGCGGGTGGAGGCCCCAGGCAGCATACGCGGCCGATTTGCCGCCTCAGATACCCGCAACTCGACACACGGATCTGGTACGATGGCGACCTTCTTCTGCTTTCAGCGTTACTTACTAATCTACACATTACGACGGGCGTGCAGACTCTGACGAGAGCGCGCGACGAGAGATCGCCTTCTTCTTCCCCGACTTCCCACTTCCTCCGCCGCCACCACAATAAACACACAATACACGACGCACAACGCACAAGAGAACGCATTTATTCGCCTCGGTAGATCACCACGTTGTTTTCGGTCTCGTGGACTCGCACTTCGTGCAGCAGCCCTGCGCGTAGCGTGATGGACACGAAGAGGCGCACAGACCCATCATCAGTAACACGCACCACAGCACACGACACCGCGTAAGGCACGACGGGTGGAGTGGGGCGAGGTCGCACCTGGAGGCGAGAGAAGGTCGGTGAGCCGCTGCCAGCAGTAGATGGCGAGGTTCTCCGTCGTGCTCACCCGATCCCGGAACCACTCCACGTCCTTGTCCAGATTCTGCATCGCCCCATGACCATCAGACAAACACGCAAGAACGCACACACTACAATGCAACGCAACGCAACGCACGGCACGCACCTTGTGGTCAAGAGGATCGAGGATGGCCTTGTGCATGATCTGCTTCAGCTCCACCAGATTCATCACCATTCCGGTCACCGCATCCACCTATTACATAATGGAGTATTTATTCATGTGCATTTTTAAGAAAAATTTAAATTTAAATTTAAAAAAAAATGGTGTACCTGGCCTTTGAGGAGGACTTCGATGGTGTAGTTGTGCCCGTGTCCGTTGGGGTTGTTGCACTTGCCGTAGAGCTCTCGGTTGGCTTCCTCGGAGAGCTGCGGCGCGTGCAGCCGATGCGAGGCCGAGAAGGTCTCCCTTCGGCTCAAAATCACCACTGGTCGCTTCGCTTCAAATGGCAAAGGAGAGATTTGTGAGGTGGAAGAGGTTGCCGGTTGCTGCAGGTCCATCGTGTTTCCGAGCTCGATAGATGCTGTGCTGGTTTGTACAGAATAAAACGATAAAAAGAAAAGAAAAATAAATGTAATAAAAGATTTAAACTAACTTTTACCATACAAGATTGAAGATGGACGGAAGGATGGCAGAAGAGGCAGAGGGGGAAGCCGAATTCGACGAATTGGAGGACGAAGACAGCGAAAACGATGACTACGACAGTGACGACTACGAGCAGAGCGAAGAACATCAGTACACATTTGCCTACTCGATGTCGGAAGAGGCACAACAGAACCCGCCAGCAGGCATCGATGAGCAACAGTCGTCCGGGGTCCTTTCTACGGGGGAGATGCGAAAGAGCACAGCAGGCAGAAGGAGCCTACGCTCAAGCAGGGCATCTTCGAGGAGCAGAATAGCGCGATTCGGACGATGGACGGCCAATGCATGGAACGACACCAAGTCGCTGTTCTTGGGTCCGCTCTTCATCGGCATAGCGGTCGGGGTGGGCATCTCGCTGGGCCGATCCACCTTCCTCGTCGTGATGCAGCGCACCACGAGCCTGCTACTCGGCCGAAGCGGCTCGGCACGCTTTGGCATCGCTTCATGACACAAACAAGAAGGCTCAACTTGTAAACACAACTCCATTTGCAAATCTTGGCTGAAGATGACGCCCAGACGCTGATGTGTAGAGTTGCAGATGAATTGGTTTATTGGGTGAACACAACATGATGATGGAGGCGATGAGATGCTGCTACACAAGCTCATCGCCACAATACACAATGAACGAGCAGCGACATGCACCAGAAGCGAAATTATACAAGAGGACACGAGCGAGAGGTCCCTCATGCATGCATGTGCGATGATGATGGAGATGGAGAGGAAGAAGACAAACAAAAAGAAGGTCTAATAAATAACAGTACTGGAAGGAGAGGCAGCAGTAGCTTGTTGTTGTTGTTAGCCCTCCTGACCAAACTCCTCCGTGAACTTGATTTGCTTCTGCAGCTCGGCCGTATTCACCGTCGGTTTACTGTACCACAACCATCATCATGATCAGCATCATCATCACCATAAGAAGAAGACGTCAACGACATGGAAGAGTGGAGTTTGTGTTGTGAAGCGTAAGTTCAGGGCACGGACCTGTTCTTGACCGACTTGAGGAAGTCGTTCATGGTGACTCGGGGCTCCATCAGCATCTCGCCGGGCACGTCCACCCACGTCATCTCCCTCGCCAGCGGGTCTGTGTCCGGACACGCAACACACGATCAGCGTCGTGTGCCGTGCACACGCGCGTCTGCGTGTAGTGTATCACAGGGGAGGGAGGGGAGAGAGAGAAGAGAACAGGTACCTGAGCCGCTGCAGGGCGTGAGGTACTCGCGAGACACGGCAGGGTTGTTGTGGTCGACCTCGTACACCGGCTTGAAGTGGGTGGCCATCTGGACGGCCCGCACCGGCTGCATGAGCGCATCACGCACGCACGTAGCAATATCCGAACCGGAGAACCTGCGTGTGGCGTGGTCCGCAACAAAATGAGCGAAAAAAGTGAGCCAAGA
>CACVKS010001375.1:0-10598 GCA_902749335.1 Acanthamoeba triangularis
GTACGTGCTTAAGCGTTCCGTTGGTGCCGACGGCCACAAAGCCGGGCGTTTCGATCACTCCTGTGTGTGAGAGACACGCGTGTCAGTGCCAACCGATCGGCGTGATGCTCGCAGGCGGTACCGTGCGGCGTGTGAATGCGGCCGACGCGAGCGCCGGACCGCTTGGACGTGTGCAGCACTTCGAAGTGGAAGTAGGAAGCGGACGAGTGCGACGGAAAGGAAGATGGCGCGTAGTGCGCTGCCTCGCCGGAGTCGGGCGGCGGAGGGTAGACCGATGAAGAAGATGAAGATGATAGAGACTGGTCGGAGGATGGAGCCGAATTTGTTGAAAATCGCGAGCGGCGGAGATGGACGAGAGATGTGAAGCAGTGTGCGGGCTGGGCACTGAGGCGCCCCAAAGCAAACGGGGATGCCATCGTGGAACCATTGGCGCACACACACAGCCGGAGGCACGTCCCATCCCTCGTCCTTTTGGCCATTTTGTTATTTTTTATTTTGTTTTATGCGGAAAAGGAAAAATAAAATATTCAAAAATATTCAGAATATGCGAGGAATTATTTCCGCGTGCCTTCTTGGAAGAGAATCTTCAGGGAAAGCTCTGCCCGAAAAAGTAACAAAAAAACCAACAAGGAGGAAATCAAAAATCAACACGTAATTAGAACAGAACGCAACGTCGTCCAGAGACAGTCCTAGTAGGAATGAGCCGCAACGCCAGGGGATCAGCGCGATCGTCGCCAGCCAAGAACTTCGACGCTGCCATTCTCAAAGCCTTCCAAAAGTTTCGAGAGCCTGAGGTCAACAACGATGATGAGGCGTACATCGGTGTAGATGGACTGGAGAAGTTGTGTGACGAGATGGGCATCGATCCGCTGTCGCGAGTGCTCCTTCTGCTCCAGAAGGAGTGCGGCTGCGCGACCATGGGAGAGATCACACAAAACGAATTCCTCGCTGGAATGAAGAGTCTGGGCTTCGACGATGATGAATTCGCGCTCAAGAAGGTTGGCACCAAGCTCAAGAACAATGATCGCTCGCTGAGTCATTCCTCGGGCAAAGGCGCCAGGTATGTCTCCATCTCTGTTCTCTTCACTCTCAACTGTTTCTAATCAACGTCCTGTGAAATCCTCGTTCAGGTCCAGCTCTTCCGCAACAACGCCCGAATTCGCTGAGCTCTACAAGTACACGTTCGAATTGTGCCGCGAATCTAAGATGAAGAAGGTCATCGACAAGAGCATTGCGCTGGGCATGTTCCAGCTGGTGCTTGGCGACAGCAAGCTGCACCACGTCACACCCCTCTGCACGTATCTCGAAGCCAAGACCGATGTGAACGCCATCAACGCGGATCAGTGGTCCTGCATGCTCGAATTCGTCACCACCATGGCGCCCGATTTCTCCAACTACTCTGAGGATGAGGCGTGGCCCGTCATGCTCGACGACTACGTTGCCGACGCTCGACGAAAAGACTAAGATGGAAACAACCACTCTGATGATCAATACACTGTAAATTGCTTCAAATCTTCTCGTCGAGCTCAAGCTTTCTTTGGTAGCTACTACTCACTGGGCGTAGGCGACCTGCAGCGCAGAAGGTGGGTGAGCCTCTTGCTGTGCTTTGTTTGGAGGAGAAGAAGCGGTGTTACCTCGTTCCAGGCAGCCGTGCTGGTCGGGGCGGACGGACAGGCGTCTGTTCAGTGCTCTCACCCATTCCCGCCTTTGCCAAGGCGAGAGCAAGAGGAAGATGGTTGTGAGGGAAAGCTATTTCTTATTTCGAAACAAGAGATACAAGCAAAAGCGATAGAGAGAGGTGGAGGAGTGGTGCAGAGGAGTGGCGACGCTGGGATCAGCAATAAATAAGACTCGAGCGAGAGAAGAGAGAGGAGGGAAAGAACGAAAACGATAAGAATGAAAAAAACGAAGATCAGCACGTTACCCCACCGGCTCCACTTGCAGAGGGAGCGCCACCGGCCTGGGCGGTCGGCGGAGGCGGCGGAGGTCCGAGGTGGGTCGGCGGCGGGAAGAGGTCCTGGAAGATGGGCAGGTCCTCCAGGTTGGGGAAATCGAACGTCACCGCGCCCGACACCACCGGTGAGGGCTCGCCCACGACCTCGATCGCCGGCATGGGCGCCGTGTGCGAAGTGGTCGACGAGGCCGACGGCGTCTTGACGATGGGCAGGGAGGGCAGGGGCTGGCGCGACGGCGCGGGGTGCTTGCCCATACCAGGCGTGGTCGGCAGCGGCTTGGCGGGCGCGTTGCGGAACGACGGCGAGCGCATGCGCGGCGACATGTGCGACGACTGCTGCGCCGCGGGCGAGGCCGACGGGGTGACGTGGACGGCGAGGTGCGGGTGGCTCACGGGCGTGGCCGGTGCGCTCGGATCGGCGGACATGACCGGCGACTCGGCGCCGACCGGCGAGATCTTGTAGTTGTCGGCCAGCGCATCGAGAGGCTTAGTCACCCGCAGGAACTGCACCTGGGGAGTGCTCGTGCTTCCCACTCTGCAGAACAGCGATATAATGTGAGTCCTCTTCGCCAAAAGCTCACCGCACGACACACATCGCACGACACACGGCACACATGAATTAAGCACGGACCCATCTTCTTCGCTCTGGCTTCTGGCGCCCAGGGGCTTGTGAAAGATCTCGCTGCGGCGGAAGCGCTTGATGCTGAGCCGGCTCTTCTTCTTGTTCTCGCGCAGGGTCCGTGTGCCGTCGCCGCGGGGCGAGACCAGGCCCTCGTGGACCACCTCGAAGTTGTCGCTCATCGAGTCCTCGCGCGCCGGCGCGATGACCGAGCCCGACTCCTTTGCGTGCGTGCCGCTGCTCACCGAGTTCCTGCGCGGGGAGAGCAGCGCGGCGATCGTCTCGCGGCGCTTCCGTCGCTCCTTCTTCTCCTTCTCCTTCTTCTCGCCCTCAACGTCGCCCTCCTCGTGCTTGACTGGCAACTGCGGGTCGGTCGAGACCTCGGTCGTGTCGGGCTGGGCCGGCGTCTCGGCCGTGTCGGAGCCGGGCGTGGTCTCCTGCTCGGATGTCGTCACCGTCACCACCGGCATCTCGAGGCTGTCCGTCGGCGCGACAACCACCACCGCCGGCGCAGCCTCAACCGCCGGGGCCGCCTCGCCGGCGGCGTTGGTCTCTGCCGTCGCCGCCTCGGCCTGCTTGGCCTGTTGTTGCTGCTGCTGGAGCTTCTCCTTCTCGAGCTTCTCCTGCTCCTTCTTCTCCTTTTCGATCAGCTTCTCGGCCTTCTGCCTGTCCTTCTGCTCACGCTTCTGTCGCTCCTTCTCCTCCTTCTCCTTGGCCTTCTGTTCCTTGAGCTGCTTCTTCACCTCCTTCTCCTTCTCCTTCTGCTCCTTCTTCATTTCCTTCTCTTTCTCCTTCTGCTCGTTCTCCTTCTCCTGGTTGTTGTTCACGGCCTCGGTCGCAGCGCCGGCGCCGGCCGCAGCGCTGGGCTCCTCCTCGGGCGTCTTGTTGGGCGCATTGTTATCCGTCTGCGACACGGTCTGGCCGCGCTTACGCGACGACAGCAGACTGCGCGGCGACATCAAGCTCTGCAGGCACGAAAGAACGAAAGCAACGAGAAGAGCGTCAGAAGCATGCAACGAATACACGTTCGAAACTAAACGATCGATGAGCGCGTGGTGGAGCCCTGAAGGTTATATACCTTGCGCTTCTCGCCGCTCTCGGGCGTCTTGGGCGCCGCCCTGGCGTCCTTCTTGGCCTGCTCCTGGGCGCGGATCTCACCGATCAACCGCACAAACACCTCCTTCGCGCTGTACACGTCCTGGCTGAGTCCCACCTGATGTCGTGTCGTGGTGACGTCAGCAACACACGTTTCATGTCGCGCGGCTGGGCGAAGCCGAGGCGTGGTACCTCAGTGTAGTAGCTGACGCCGTGCTCGTCGGCCCACTTCTTGAGCTCGCTGCCGGTGACGGCCCGTGCGTGCTCGAGGTCGGCCTTGGTGCCCACCACGATCGTCGGCAGCTTGTACTCGTCGGTTGACCTTTCGCACAAGCGACCACTTGTCAGACAACAGACCGGAAATAAAAAGAACGAAAGCGACGGACATAAAAAGAGCGAAGGAGGAAAGGGAGAGAAAGTGGCTCACTTGATGTCCTTGACCTGGTCGACTTTGGTCTTGATCTCGCTGAGCAACTGGAGGGTGCTCGGGTTGGTGATGTCGTACACCAGCACGATGCCCTGTGCCCATTTGATGCGCTGCAAACAGTCCTGGTCCACACTGTCGATATGCCTGCACGACGAACGTGGAATGATAAGTATATGTATTTGACCGAGGACCCCGGTCCGTAAGCTTATATCCAATCGGGTTGCACCGAAAGGCAAGCAGGCGCGAAAAGAAATAAAACGTGACAACCGAAAACAATACAAGTGAGGGCGGAGGGAGAGCGAACCAGCCCCCAAGGTCGGCTATGGTCAGGTCCACCTCGGAGCCGTATGTGATAGTCTTCTTGTATTCGTCCTGGTCCGCCCGAAAAAAGAAAAAAAAAGGATAAGATAAAACTGCAAGCAAGGCCCGACAAGTGATGGGCAAGGCGGCACATGCAACAGATGCACGTCAATCACAAAAATAGAGGGGACGGGCTGGTACATCGATTGTGGGCACGTGTTGGTCGAGGAAGAGGCCGCGGGAGAAGCAGGAGCACAGGCAAGTCTTGCCCGTCGCCTCCGCCCCGAGGACTAAAAAATTGTAATACTCCTTCCCGCTCATGCTTTGGGTGTCCCTTCTCTAACGTTTGTATCCGCTTTCGTTCTTCTCCGCAGTGTTCTCTTCTCTTTCTACCGCTTGCGATTCCAGCACTTGAGGTTGTGTGTCCGTTAGTTCTTTCTACAAGAGGGCAATACAGAGAACTAAACCTCCGTGGCACAATGCAGCGGCAAGCCGCGGCCGCCGGGTACCCGCAAAGTGAGGCTTTCTCTTCGGTTGACCTCTTAGCTCTCTGTAAGACGACCACAACGCCCTCTCAACTATGCAAGCAAAAAAATGCGCGTCGTGCTTCGCATACCAGTAAACCTAATAGAAGGGAAAAGGAGACCGTGTAGGGTTCTCCAAATTCTTGTTTGGCGGCCTCAAACTATGCAGCATCCTGCCCCCAAACAGCCTTCACACTTGGTTAGTTTTGGCATGGACCACCACATGCAAAATCATCAAGCTTTCAAGGATTCAAGATGGTCTTTTGCAACTTTTCAATCTATCTTGGTACAGCAATTCTCAGCTTTCTTTAGTGAGGGGCAAACAGTCTGATCAGGTGCCAGACCTTCTGGTCATTTTCTGCTCACACTTGGAGCTAAGGGAACCCAGGCACTTGGTGGCATGCCACGTGGACCAGTGTGGTTTTACTTGCACTGGATTTTCCTGTAATTGCTTATGAAGCACCAATTTCAACAAGCCGCGCCATTTCTTTTTATATTTCACCCTTGGTGCCCGTCCGAGAAGCACGCCGAGTGAGTCTAAAGCCTCCTGTTCATGAAGAGAAGGTGGGCCATTCCGGCCGCCAACAAGCGTGGCAAGCGCAGCGGCGCGAAATCTTCATCGTCATCTTCATCCGGAGATTTGAAGCGGCACAAGAAGGATGCGGAGAAGGCCGCCGCCGGTGGTGAGCAGCTCTATGGACTCTTCGATTCGGCGCTGGCGCTGCCATCTCGAGATGAGGCGGAGGCATTCTTTGCCCACATGCTGGCACCGCTGAGCGTCCGGCAGTTTGAAGAGGACTTCGAGGGCAAGCAGGTGCTGGTGGCAAACAACGAGAATGAGGATGAGCAAGACGGCGAGGGTGAGGACGGCGGTGGCAGCTCGGCCGATTTCGTGAAGATGAACGTGTTTGGGGACTGGCACGGTCAGCTGCGGGAGATCTTAAACGACAGGGCCCGCCAGGGCAAGATCGTCTTCAAGGACGACGTACACGTTCTGCCCAGGCCGGGCACCTGCCCACGCACGCAAGGTACCTCGTAGATTTTAATTATTATTTTTTAATTATTATTTGATACGATTGCATATTTATTTTACATATAACTCACAATATTTAAATAACAAAAAAAAAAAAAAAACAGGCCTGCCGTCTCGCAAGATGCCAGTGAGCGCCGACACTGTCTACGCGTTTGTCAACAAGGGCCACACGGTGCGGCACAACCCAACACATCACGCGCGACACGCGACACTCGGGACTGACGTTTGTGGCCACGTCTGCGACGTGTGGACGTGCAGGTCCGCTTTTTCAACTTTGCGTCGTTTGTGCCGTCGCTCGGCCGTCTTCTGGCGCTCACCGACGCCGTCTGGGGCGCCTCGGGCTCCTCGCTCGAGCTTGTCCTCGCCCCCGTCCCGCCCTCCTCTTCGCCCAGTGCCGCTTCCGCTTCCGCGTCGTCATCTGCTCCGGCGTTCGACTTCTCCAACCTCACCATTCCCACCTCCGCCACCACCACGTCGGCTTCTCTTTTCACCATCTCGTCGTCGTCGTCATCGTCGTCTTCATCGTCGTCGGCAGCCCCCGCTTCTCTCTCGTTCGATTTCTCCAATCTCACTGTTCCCGCATCGATCACGTTTGACATCCCGGCGGCTACCACGCCTTCGCCGTTTGCCGCCGCCCCCGCCAACGCGTCTCTTGACTCGTCATCGTCATCGTTGTCGACATCGTCAGCGCCGTCGACGGCCGAGCAGCGCGAGGAGCTGCCTGTCGACATCTTCGTGTTCCAGTGCGAGGGCGCACAGCGCCTCAAAGTCTTTTACAGTACGGGCTGTGTCTACGTGCGTGTGTCGTGTGTCGTGTATCGTACGTGTTTTGCCCGCTGACGTCACGCTCATCATACAGAGAGGCCCGCGCGCCAGAACGATGAGGGCGATGAAGACGAAGACGAAGACGATGAAGAGAAAGAAGACGATGGTGACCAAGAGGACATGGACCCGAACGAGATGGTGGAGGAGGTGGACGAGTACACGCTCCAAGCCGGGGACCTTGCCTATATCCCCAAGCAAATGGCCTTCACCTTGACTCCCGTCCACACTACCTCGTCCTCGTCCTCCTCATCGGCCGAGGCCAACAAGCACTCGCTTCACGTTCTCCTGGCGCCGGGCAAGAGGGCCACCTGGGGCCAGATGTTCAAGGACACGATCGCCTCTGGCCTGCAGTGCCTGGAGAAGGAGAACATCGAGGTATACCTTCTCTACACACATATACAATATATATTCACATCGCTACATTTAAGCTACTCTAGTTTCTGTGGTACTCATTAATATGACTAACATTCCTTCACTACCCCAGGCGCGCAAGACCCTTCCGATGGGCTACCAGCAGTACATGGGCTTGGTCCACTCCGACAAGGAGGTATGGAATGGAAAAAGAAATGCCATCATTGCGTGGTCTGACGTGGTTTTTCGTAAAATGTGTGGACTATACAGGACGATCCCAGGCGCCACGGCTTCCTGGAGCAGGTGAGCGAACTGTTCGGCAGCGTGTTGGACCTCGACTCGGGCGAGGGCAGATTCAAGATCTCGCAGTGGATCGACTCCGCCGCTGATAAGTTCGCGTACGCGTGTGCCGTTGCCGTGCGCTTGGGCCGTGCGCCCATTCAGACAGTCCTAACACCATTACCACCATCACCACCATAGAAAAGCGTCGCTCTACGGACGGTTGCACTTCGACCTGGGCGATTGGATGTCGCAGTACGATGACCTGCGCGAGCGAGTGAACCAGAATGGAGGTAAGCCCACACCTTGTGTGGCCTGTGTCGGCATTTATTCGTTGGTGGTGACGACACCACGCACGCGCAGGCCTACTCAAGATCTCCAACTTCCTGCCGGAGCCCGTTGCGCGCCGCATACTCCACACCTTTGAGAACATGACGCAAGGTATGTGTTTGAATATACAATAGACTATTTTATTTTACATATATATATATGTTATAAATATAGGCGATGAGTGTAACTAACGCTCATTGGTTTGTTCCGGAAACCAGAGGAGTGGCTCGAATCCAAGGCCGAATACGACCCCGCCGATCCCTCGACCTACAACAACGCCCAGCACCGTTTCATGTCCTCCCGAGGTATCGTTGTTGTGGTGCTCGTGGTGCGCGTGCGGTGGTGCGTGCGCCACATGTCCACTCACCGCTGGTTCAACTGTGCCATCAAATGTCCCCCTCCCCACTGTTCAACAGTGTTCCCCAACAGCGATGCGATATTGGGCATCTTCTCACAGCAGCTGCTCAAGGCCGAGAAGAGGCAGCGAAAGGATGACAACGGTACACCGCCTTGTGCTCGATCTCGCTTCCCCGCCACACGGCGCACGCTCACGCCCACCGACCGCCGCTCTGGCACTCTCTTCTCATGACAGATCTCGAGGATGTGATCGAGAACAGCTTCCAGGCCGCGCGCTACTTGGGCGGGGACCACATCGCCGCGCACGACGACAAGTACGCTCTCTTATTCTTCCTCCTCCTCATTTTCTCGCATTCCCCGTCGACGCACCTCACGCCCTGCGTCTCAAGGGCCTTCAAAACGATCGACGACGAGGTCTACTCGCGCGAGCTGGCCGTGATCTACTACCTCACCGACGACTGGAAGGAGGAGTACGGCGGTACGCGCCTCGCACCATCACCCACTGGTTGGTTGGGTTGGGTTAGTTGGTCTTCGAAGTAGTAGTTATGGTGGTAGTTCGCCCCTTATTCTAATCTATTCGACCGACCGCAAACTGTGCCTGACATGGTCAGGCCTGCTGGAGGATCTGGAGGGCGGGAAGACCTACGTCCCAGATTTCAACTCGCTCGTCGCCTTCAACGTGCCGCGCGACCACGTCGTGACGCCCGTCACAGGCACCCGGTGCGCGCTCGCTCCCCGACTAGACTATTGACACGCGTGCGTTGGCCTCACACGCGTTGTACACGACGGCACACAGGCCTAGGTACTCTATCTTTGGCTGGATGCTGCGCAAGGGCCGCTTGTACGAGATGGACATCGACGAGGAGGTCGAGCCGGCCGACGAGGCCGACAAGGCCACAACTGCCCAGCAAGACCACGTCGACAGCAGTTCAGTCGCTGCGCCGCCGACGCAGGGCGAGGGTAAGGGCAAGGGCAAGGGCAAGGAGAAGTCGCCGCCGAGCTTCGGGTGGGCCGGCAAGCGCGACCGGCAGCTGTTCGAGTGGATGATGGGCGGCGGCATGACGGCCGACGAGTTCTTCGACAAGTACTGGGAGCAGGCGCCCCTTCTCATCCAGCGCCGCCAGGACAAGGGTTCGCTCCCCATTCCTTCCTCCACCCCAACTTTGAGCTGCCGACACCTCATCACCATCGTGTTCATGTTCGTGTTCGTGTGCGTGTTGTGTTGTGTGCGGTCCGCCAGACTACTACGCGGGACTGATCAGCAAGGATGACCTTACCAGGGGCCTGCTGGAAAAGTTCGACATTGAGTTCACGCGCAACCTCGACATCACCTCCTACCAAGGTTTCCCCCCCTATCCGTTTTTCGCCACTGCGTTGAAGAAACTCACCTTTTCTCTTTTACTTTTCTTTTTCTTCTTCTGGCAGACGGCAAGCGGAAGACGCACAACCCAGCCGGTCGCGCCGACCCGGAGACGGTTCAGCAGTTTGTCAAGGTGCGCGGCTAATGGTCGCAAGTAAGTAGAGCGCAGTCGGAGGCTGACCGCCATTCATTCCTGCAGGAGGGCTGTTCGGTGCGCATGCTCAACCCGGCCACCTACTGCGACGGCGTGTGGGCGCTTCTCGAGGGACTGCAGGTACCCTCTCCCGCGTGTCCCCCTAACATCACCCGGTGTTCCGATTGGCTAACTGTCGTGTGTCGTGTGTGTCGAATGCCAGGAATACTTCGGGTATGGGATGGGCGCTAACGTGTACCTCACCCCGGCCTGCACGCAGGGCTTCTCTCCGCACTACGGTTCGGGCTTCCTCCCAGTCTGGAGGCGGAGGTGGAGGGGCCAACTGCCACGACTCTCAAATTCATTGTCGTGTGTCGTGGTGTGTCGTGTGTTGTTTGCGGCGGTGTGTCTGGGCAGACGACATTGAAGCGTTTGTTCTGCAGCTGGAGGGCAGCAAGAGATGGCGTCTCTACGCGCCCCTGGACGAGGCCTCGACCCTGCCCCGCTTCTCCTCCCGTACCTCATTCCCCGCCGCAGCGCAGCGCAGCGCATCGCGTGTGGTCCATTTTTTGCAGTGCTCTCACTCGCCCCGCTTGCTGGGTCTCTTGAACGCAGGCAATTTCGAGCAGAGCGAGATCGGCGCCGTGGTCATGGACGTCGTGCTGCACGCCGGCGATTTCCTCTACTTCCCTCGCGGCTGGATCCACCAGGTGTGCCCCGATCTATGAAGCCGCTCCTCGTGTGCGCCTCGCTCACTGCGTGTGTCGTGTCGTTGGTCGTGTCAACTGGTGTCGACAGGCGGTGGCGACTGAGGAGGACACGCACTCGTTGCATCTGACGGTCTCGACGGCGCAGTGCTGCTCCTGGCTCGACCTGCTGGAGAAGGTGGTGCCGCGCGGCATCGAGGTCGCCGAGGAGGAGTTCGGGCTCATTTCCTCTCTGCCGCGTCAGTACGGCCAATTCCTGGGCGCGGGCAAGTCGAAACTGAGGGTACCTCGAGGAACACCCCGC
>CACVKS010001376.1:0-10592 GCA_902749335.1 Acanthamoeba triangularis
ACCCGATCAAGCTCAACAAGGACGTCCTGCGCTACCAGACCACCGCCTTCAAGCTGGCCAGCAAGCGCGGCGCCCAGCTGGCCGTGGCCCTGATCTGGGACCGGGGCAGCATCCCCGATCTCACGCTGCACGTCCACAAGCCCGGCATGGCCCTTCGCGAGCACACGCGCGAAAAGAAGAAGAAATCGTGCACGATCGTCACCGTCCAGAGCCTGCCCCGTCTCACCACCTCGGTGCGCGCTCTCTCTCCCCCCTCACCTCACAGGTCACACGGTTAGTTCGGGAGGCCTGACTGACTGACTGACTGAGTGACCCCCCCCCCAAACAGGACAGCGAGAGCAGCGACAGCGAGGAGGAAGCCGAGGAGACCAAGATCCTGGGCCAGTACAACATCTCTGTGACCCTGCACGGCGGCTTCGCCTACCACCTCAAGCAGTCGCGCGCGGTAGTTGCCGGTACGCAGCACCAACGGCTCTCGCCTTTCGGTGTACTACGATCTTTATTTATTGGTGTCCTGGGTGGTGGTGCAGTGTACGACTTCCGGGACGCGTCGACGCAGCCGCTCACGGTGTCGGCTACCAGCGTGGTCGGCGACATGGGCCAAACGTGGCTCGTTGGGTCCTTCCTGGTCGCCCGCAACGTCTTCCGGTGGACGCAAACGTACACGCACACTCTTCCCTCCCCCACACGCGCCAACACTTAAGACTTGGCCAATCAACCCAACGCACGTGTGTGTCGTGTGTGTGTGTGTCGCTGGCGCAGGCCGAACGTGATTGCGTCCTCTCTGCCCGAGGAATGGCGGTACGCCGACGACAAGGGCCAGGCCGCGTCGCGCGGCTACGGCCTGCTTCCCAGGCGCGTCTACCTGCGCGCGGCCAAGGGCCACTATCTCTCCGCCTCGCGTGACGGCACCATGATCTCCAGCTTGCCCGCTCAAGGTGCGCCCACACCGCACACGCTCGGCCGCACACGCACATGACTAACGACGCGCGCACACACACAGGTCCGGGCTTCGACGAGGCGTGGGACGTCGAATTCGACGTCGAGGGCTTCGCCTCACTGCGGTCCTCGCACGGGACCTATCTGTCGGTCGACCCCAAGACGGGCCACTTCGGTGCCGTCGAGGCGGGCAAGGGCGCCGCCGGCCCGGCCGAGAAGTTCCGATACCTGCTCGACGACGCCTCGTCGACGCTGGCCCTCGTCGCGCTCCTGCCCGCCGGCCCGGCCTACCTGCAGGTCTCGCCCGCCACCGGCGAGCTCGCGGTCGCCGACGCGCTCCGTCCCTACGTGGCCGACGGCGACGAGGCGGCGCTGCCCGGGCAGAAGGAGGGCGGTGCCGATGTGCCTGCGATGCCCAGCGGCACCCCGCCCTCGCCCAAGGTCGTGCGATACAAGGCCGCCGGGCGTGCCCAGGGCGACGACCACTGCGCGGACCTGTCGGACAGCATGGAGGAGGAGAGCGATGATGACGATGACGAAGATGACGAAGATGAAGACGACGATGAGGCGTTCATGCGGCCCGGCGCGGGCGGTCAGCAGCGCCAACGACAGAAGCAGATGGCGCCGGCGGCGGCCCAGCAGATGCGGCTGCCGGCCGAGGCCGAGCGGTGGGTCATGGAGGCGGCGCCCACGCGGGACCAGCAGCAGGCCCGACAGGCCCAGGAGGTGTGGACGCAGCTCCAGGCCAACTTCTCCATCCTCTCCCTCTCCTCTTCCCTCCGCGGCGCTCCGCCCCACATGTGATTGTTCTTATGTACTCCTCTACCAGGCACCAACCCTCAACCCCTCAAGTACACTTTTCCTCCTATTTATAAAATAAATAAAATGAATTTTGAATGAAAATAAATAATGTTTATCGCTTCTGGTGGACAACACACTTGAGGAGGAAGGCGCTGGAGATGAACAGGGCCAGCACCCAGCCCACCATGACGAGCGAGTTGCGCAGCATATTATCGGCCGACATGCCCAGGCTATCCAGGAACTGCTCGCCGGTCGTGATGGGGCAGTAGTACCCCGTCGCCGTGCCTCCGGCGGCCAACTCGATCGGGACCTGGCATGTGTGACAGAGCGCTATGTCAGAACAGAACTGGGCGCGATATATTGATATATTACACACATATATGTATTCATATTTTATAAATATATCAGTAGGGGCAGTACCTGAACGAGCTCGCTGTCGGAGCAGTGGAAGTCCATGCCCTTGATCTCGTTGATCAGCAGTGCTTCGATGGGGTACATGTTGACGTCCAAGTAGTGGAGCCAGATCCAGTAGTCGGGGATCTTGTTGCGCGCGATGAGGAAGCCGGCGAACATGGAGAGGACGGTGAACACGAGACCGGCCATGACGTTGGCCACGGCGATGTTGGGCGCCGAGAAGCAGAGCGTGTAGACCACCACCAGCGAGATCAGGTTGGCCAGCAGGTAGAGCGCAAAGAAGATCCAGAACTTGCCCGCCTCGTACTGCAGCCCCGAAATGAAGTACACCGGCACACTGGGACACAAGGCATGTCAGCTCGGCCGTGTGCGGTGTGCGTGTGCGGTGTGTGCGGTGTGCGCGTGACGTACACAAAGGTGACGGTGTTGATCAGAATGTAGGGCAGTTCGATGGCGATGAGACTGAGCAGGTAGATAAACGACGAGTAGGTGCGCGAGGCCCGCTCGCGGTACATGGGCGGTCGCGACAGGATCAGGTTGGCCTTGAGCTCTGTCACACATTCGCAGACAGGCAGTGAGCAATGAATGCCGTGGCACTGAGCTTGGTGGTAGCGGTAGTGGCGGTGGTGGTGGTCGAGAGATGCAACGTACGAAGGGCGCCCATGTTGGAGAAGAGGAGGGCGTAGTAGAGCATGCCCACGCGTTGGGTGTTGGAGGCCTGGTCGCGGCCCAGGTCGAGGAAGTAGGTGCCCAGCACGACGCCCATGACGATCGGTAGGGAGAGCTTCATGATGAACTCCTCCGGCTGCCGCCAGTAGCCCTTCGACCCGCGCACGAACATCTCCCACAGCTGCGTGGTCGGCAGGCTCGCGTAGCGGTCGCTCAGCCGCCGCTTGATCTTGTGGTGCCACCGCTTCTCCCGCGCGCCGTCGTCCGTGCCGCTCTTGTCCGTCACTGCGGCGGCGTAGATACCGCGCGTGAGCGCCTGGTCGGCCGACGCGTAGAAGGTCGACTGCTTGTAGGCCTCGACGAAGTAGTTCTCGTCGGTCTTGGCCAACTTGCCCTCTTCCTCCGAGTCATCGTCGGCGCTGTCTTTAGCGGCCTTCTTGGTAATGCCCGCACCAGTCACCTGTATTGCGCGTGAGTCGAACGAAAAAACTCGCACGCAACTGCACACGTCGCACACACACACGCACCTCGAGGATGAACTCTGCAGGGTTGGCTTCGGGGTCCATGACATGGCCGTGCGACGCCAGGTAGTTCAGAAGCGTGGAGCAGTCGCCCTCACGGGTGCCCACCGGGCCGAAATAGGTGACGTAGCCGCCTGTGACAGTTGCTGTGAGGCCAAAGGCCAAAAAAAAGGCCACAAAAAACTAAGGTCGTACCCTTCTTGAGGAGGAGCAGGTGCGAGAACATGCTGAAGATGGCCTTGCTGGGCTGGTGGATGGTGCAGATCACCGACGTTCCCCTTGCGGCGATGTTCTTGATAGCTCGCATCACCCTCTCCGCACCCAGCGAGTCCAATCCGGAGGTAGGCTGCATTAAAACAAGAATAAATTGAGGGAATTAGATAAAACCCACAAGACGGCAGCCTATAGGAAGTAAGGAAGTACCTCGTCGAGGAAGAGGATGGCGGGGTCGGCCGCCATCTCCACGCCCATGGTTACACGCTTGCGCTCGTCGTTGGAAATGCCGTCGCCGGCGTGGTTGCCGATCACCCGGTTGGCCTTCTTCTCCAGCCCCAGGATCTTGAGGAGGCTCCGGGCGTACGCTCGCTTGGTCTCGCGTGGAATGTAGTGCGGCAACCGGCACTGATCGTTTTTAGGTCCGATCATTACAAACACAACCATTCGCCAATCAGCCAACCAATTACCATGCAGCGATAAAAGTGTCTACATAAAATCACCACCAGGAGAGACGTACGAAGGCGCTGAACTCGATGGCCTCGAGGATGGTCTGCGTGGGCACGTGGAGGTCCTGCTGCTCCACGTAGCCGATAATGCGCGACAGGTTGCCGTCGGTCGGGCGCCCGTTGACCAGAATCTTGCCGGTGATCTTGCCTCCGGTCTTCCGCCGGGCCAGCACGTCCATCAGCGTCGACTTGCCAGCACCCGATGAGCCCTGTGGTTCACCCACAACCAACTGTTATCCCAATTCGAAAGGAAAAAACAACACGACACGAACAGTGGCACGACACACGGCAATTACACTGCAGGCGCAATTGTACCATGAGTGCGAGCATGTTGCCGGGCTTAACGTAGCCGGACACGTCGTGGAGCAGCTGGAGCGGCTGCTTCTTGAGGCCCGATCGGTTGAACACCGTGTAGTTGAGGTGTTGCCACGACAGGTAGGCGCCGCCCTTGAGCAGCCCGCTGCTGGACGATTCGTCGCCTTCGTCGGAGAACTCGTCTTCCGAGTCATCGCTGCTGACGCTCTTGCTCTTCTTCTCGCCGGCGTTCACGATCTCACCGACTGTCGTGTGCGGCACGCTCAGAGTCAATCAGACCGTCAGTGCCACAGTGAAGGGAGGGAGAGCTGAGGTACCCTTGTGGTCCTTGATGTTGAACTCCTCCATCTCGCGCTCCTCTTCGGGGCTGTAGAGCACCTCCTTCATGTGCGGCTTGCCGGGAGGCGCGTGGTGGTAGAATCGCATGCCCAAGTAGGTGATCGAGTTGAAGATGATGTACCTGGGACCACCAATCGCTGGGTTGTTAGCACTCCGTATGCGTGTGCGGTGGTGACCTGTGTGCCATACCAGCCAATGAGAGCGGGCACCATGGCCCACTTGATGTTCTCTCCATCGAACACGCCCCACTTGTCGATTCCGTAGTCGGTGCCCCAGGTCATGGGGCACACCTGCGTGCCCTGGAAGCCCTGCGGGAAGGGCAGATTGAAGTTGTCGACGCTTGAGGGCGGCATGAGCTCCTCGAGTGTGCAGTGGTAGGGCTGGTCCCAGAACTCGTTCGACGCCATGCCCTGGAAGGCATACCTGCAAAGGTTGGGGTAAGGGAAATTTAGTTTCTAACTATAGGGCGGCGTCGAATGACTGGGTCTAGCAAGCATACGTCGTTGGATTGGCCCAGTACATCCAAATCCACCACGGGTGTATGTCCATCTGCAAATAGAGGACCGTAAGTTATTATTATTATCTCTTTTTTTTTTTTTTTTTTCCCCAACGCAGAATAGGTACCCTGGGGATGATGAATCCGGCAAAAAGAAGGAAGAACGCCAGACAAGGAGGCGTGATGGTCTGGGCCACAGCAAGCGAGGGGCAGTACGTGCATATCATGCGCACAAACGAACGCATCGTCTGATTCGGTGGATTGTGAGCACTCGTACACACATCTGCTAGAACGAAAGAGTGGATGGGTACCAGGTAGTATAAGATGAGCAAGAAGTAAAAGTAACCAAAGCGGCCTCCGGCATCCAAGTCGCTTAAACCGGTTATCCAATAGACGAACGCCGAGAAGAACGTAATTTCGATCAACACCATCGGCACCTAAGGTGACATTGTGAATCAGGATGACCAGTGAACTACACATTTTTCATGGTATGGTGGGCGGTAGGTTGGTCAGCTACGTACCTCGGCGATGAGGTGGGACACGACGTAGGGCGAGGTGTGATAGTACTTCTGGCCTCTCTGCATGTAGAAGACCGGCCGCTCGAAGATCGCCGTGGGAAGCGCGGCGAGCGATTCGAAGGTGAAGAAGGCCAACACGCAGAACAACAGGCCCAGCCTGGTCGTCGCGTCCGACTGTCGGTTTTTTGCGAGTGGAGTGTGACGAGTGAGAAATGGTGTCTGATTCAACTGGTAGGAGGAATGCGTGGCATACCTGGACGTGGCCCAGAAGAAGGAAGAGCGTTCCGACGATGAACGCCTCCAGCGCGGTTCCCACAAGACGCGCGCGATTGGTTACCATATCGCGCCACTCACGGATCAGCGCTCGCTTCACCAGCAGGCCATATTGCCTGTGAGCAGGATGGTCAGACTCCACTACAGATTCACGGCTGAAGGAACATGGGGGCCGTAGTACTTGTAGAGCGGCGTGGGGTACTTGGCGGGCTTGGCTTTGTCTGCCAGTGGGAGCTGGCCGTCGTCGTCGCCGTAGGTGGTGTCGACGCTGTCGCTCTTGGGGTCGTCCAGGTGCGCCCGGATCTCGTCGAGCACCTGCTGATGATAGGGCGACTGCTTATAGTGCTCCACAAAGTCGCTAGGCTCGAGCCATTTGAAGTCGGCGTCGTCGACGCGGTCCTCCTGACCGTCATCGCCCGCGTGCCTGTACTTTGTCCGGCCAATCGCCGACGCCGATTCGACCACCTCCTCTGTTGGTGTGTTGGTCGCAGTGATCAAATGTTAGTGATCAAAGTGATCGTTAGCGTCGCAACTGGTGACGAGCAGCGGAGCCGTACGAAGGAATTCGGCGGGGTTGAGGGTCGGCGGGCAGGTGTAGCCCAGGCGTTTAAAGTAGGGCAGCGCCTCGGTGCGAGGACCACAGAAGGCGATTTCGCCCTTGGTCATGATGAGCACCCGGTCGAACAGGCGGAACACCTCCATGCTAGGCTGCAGCAGCGACACCAGCACCGCACCGCCTGTGTCGGCCACCGTGCGCACCGCACGCAGCACCTATCATAGGAGGGTTAGTTGTGCCGTATGTCGTAATATGTGCTGTATCATGCGTGTCGTACGTCAAATGAGGCCTTGGAGTCAAGTCCGGTAGTGGGTTCGTCGAACAGCCACACGCCGGGGGACTTGGTCCACTCGATGCCTATCGTCACCCGCTTCTTCTCGCCGCCCGATACGCCGCGCAGCATGCTATCGCCGACGATCGTGTCCGCGCGGTGCTGCAGGCCCAGCAGCTGCAGGATCGCCTCCACGCGCTCTTGCCTCGCCTTCTTGCTCACGCCCGGCGGCATCTGGCAGTCGGCGCTGAACTGCAGCGTCTCCCGCACCGTCAACGTCGCTGCAAAGCCGTCAATCGACATAGGTGAGCTGACATAGGTTACTCGATTGCATGTCACGTTACCAAGGGGAAACCGTACCGAAGTGGACGTCGGCCTGCTGGACGAAGGCGACGGAGCTGTGATGGGTGTCGCGATCGGGGACGAGGCCGTTGAATGTCACGCTGCCCTTAACTCGGCCCGCGTGTAGCTGATTCGCCAACAGCTTCAACAGCACACTCTTGCCGCACCCTATGTGAAAAGTAATAACAATATTAATATAGAGTCAATGTTTCTGATATACACATAAAATAGGTCCGCACCAGGGGCGCCGAGGAGAAGAGTCATCTCGCCGGGCTTGAGATAGAAGTCGAGGTCGTGCAGAATGTCGACCGGAGTCGAGGCCCGCTTGCGTGTGAGTGAGTGCGCCAGGTCGACCACAGTTGAGGCCACGCTCCGCTGGCGGTGAGTGGGCGGCGGCGCGTTGACGGTGACAGTGAGCCCGCGCACAGCGGCAAATAGCGGTTTGAAGTCCGGGTTGATGGTGCGGCGCTCCTCCTCGATGAATTGCGAGTAGGGCAACGGTTCGGGTCGGCCCGGCAGGTGCAGTACGCGGTCATCCGTCCGCCCGCGCTCCACATCACCGAGCTCCTGCACGGCCCAACGACGTCGTTGATCACATACAACACAACACACAACGGAGTGAGGACACACGGTCGGGGGTCGGTCGTGCAGTACGGGCGGGTGTTGCACAACTTGCGTTCGGGGTTAGAAAAGAAAAACGAAAAAGCGAACAAAATGCTCCGGCGGGTTGCGGAAGCCAACCCAAGGTTCTCCGGGCCCGGAGCGTGTGGCAAGAGCAGCGGAGAGGAAGCAACAGAGAAGAGAAGAAGAAGAAGAAGATGGGTGGAGGGTGTACCGTGGTGTCTGCGCTCTCTCCGCTGCCAGACGCAAGATCCATCTCGTATTCGTCGGCTTCCATCTTTCTTCGTTAACAACGATGTTTGTTGTGTCTGCTGGTGGCTTCAAGTGGGATGACTTGAAGATGGCCAATCAAGTGTGCTTGCCGATTTCTTCACCACGTGCACCCACTGTCCAGCTGAGGAGTTGGCCAGGTCTGAGTGGGTGGTAGGGCTTGGCTCTTGAGAGAAATAGCAAAGGCTGTCTTAGGCGGGAAGCTTTTAGGGGATGTGGAAGGTTCCGCACGCCGATAAGCTCGACTGGCGGAGCACACTCCAATGGGGTTGCGAGTTCCGCGGTGCGCGGAGGTGATTGGCGCTTTTTGGTGCTCCCTCGGCGAACGCAACACGAGCCAATCGGATTAAGCCTGACGCAAGCTGCAACAGGACGTTCGTCTCGTTCGTCCCCTTGGGCTATCACTTTTGCTCCGTTTGGGATTAGCTTCGCCGGGTTCCTATCGGAGAAACATAGGAATTGCAACAACATTGCTGATGTTTTGAAATATATTTTTTAAAAAAGTTATTACCCTATTTGGTGACTGCTCTTCAGGTGTTGAGGCCAGCAACACCCGGCTGGCTGCGCTTGAAGACGAACACCTTCATGCCGTTGGCGCACACGTTGGTGATGCGATAGGACAGCTGCGGTACGTGCCCATACCTACATGACGCAACAGGATCAGTCTGTGGCCGAAAGCAACAAGGACGTGGAATGCACGTACGCCATACGGAAAGTGAACTTTCTGTAGATCATGGCCAACGCCACCGTCGCTTCCATCAACGCCAGATGCTGTAGTGTGTGCGTTGTGCGTGTGTGTGTGTGTGTGTGTGTGTGTTTGTGTAGTGTGTAGTGTATGTGTGTGTGGAGTGCGTGTGTTAAATAGTGTCGCACGGTGTGGCTGAGTGCCGACGTCATTACCTGGCCGATGCAGTTCCGGTTGCCGGCGAGGAAGGGGATGAAGGAGAGCGGATGCCTCCCCTTTGAGTTCTCCTCACTGAACCGCTCAGGATCGAAGATCTCCGGGTCCTCCCACAGCTGTTCGCCCAACCACCACCACGACCACATCTAAGTTATCGCCCGCGACTTACACCTGGCCTGAAAAGACGACGTTATTACCTCGGGGTCGTGATGCACGACGTAGGAGGAGATGATGATGTCCGTCTTCGGGTAGTCGACCACATAGTCGCCCAGGCGGTAGCCCAGCGGCAAACGTCGCCCGGTCGCCGCTGGCGGGAACATGCGCAAAGTCTCCTTCAACACCTGCAGCCAAATAAAGCTGTTAAAACACATGTGTTGCTGGTGTCAATGTTTAGCTTACCATCTTGAGATAGACGAAGCGGGAGAGATCGTCGTGGGTGGGCTCCGATCGGTCGCCCAGGACGGCGTCGATCTCGGCGAGCAGCTTATCCTCCACGTGCTTGTGGGTGGCGATCATGCCCACGGCGAAGGACAACAACGTCGACGTCGTGTCGTGTCCGGCGAATCTGTTGCCATGAGGTCAGAATGTGAGTCGTGTGTCATGTGCCGCGCGTGTGCTTCGTTCGTGTCGTACAGGAAAGTCTTGATGTTATCTACAATGCGAGAGAGCGGCATGGAGGAGCCGTCCTCGTCCTCTCCCAGCATGACCGATAGAATACCTCGTTCGTACTTGCGCTCGGCAGGGTCAGCCTGTTTCTGGAATGCAACGTATTCTGGGGGTGAGCTGTCCGTGAAGCCTTGGACAGAGAGCCACTATATAGAAATCGAGCGCTATAGGTACCGCGAGGTTGGCCCTTTCCTGGATTACCAGGTCGGTGCAGTGCTTGTCGAACGCCTGGAGGTTGCGCTTGAGCTTGAACGAGTGCCACGGGTGGTACGCCCTATATAGTCCCAGCCACCGACGACGTGAGTCGATCCCACTGGCGCAGTGCTGGCGCACGGACGGCGGACGTACCGAAGCGGGTTGATCTCCCTCTGGCTCAGCTCCTCGAACACGTCCATCATCAGCACCAGCAACGGGTGATCCCTGAAGAAGCGGACGAGAGGGAGTTAATGATAGGCGGGCTCAGACCAGACACTAGTCGCGATGGGGAGGAGGGCTTGTACGGCGTCTTCTGCAGGCCGTAGTCTCGGCCCATCGTGGCCTCGGAGATGATGTCGAGCGTCATCCGGCGGAAGTAGTCGTTGATGTCCGTCTGTGCAAGCGCGGGCAGGCAGTCAGGCAATAGGCTCGAGAGGAGCACGGGAAGCAGGTTTGATGGCGCGTGTACCTTGGTGTAAGCCTCGACTTGCTCGAGCTGAGAGCCCATTGTAGTGGCATGCTTCACCACACTCGGAAACACAAAGTCACGAAGGAACCGCTTGTTGAACGCCGGGTTGAGGAGTCTAAAGTACGACCGAGCCTGTGAGACCTCATCAGAGTTAAAGCGAAGAAATGACCAACGGCACCTTCGGTCGTGGCGCCAGACGTCGCCGCCGGCGCTCACCAGGCCCTGCCCTAGAAAGACGTTGATGTTGTAGTCGGCCTTGGGCGGGTCATCTGCGATCACCTGCTTGATGAGCTG
>CACVKS010001377.1:0-10591 GCA_902749335.1 Acanthamoeba triangularis
TAATATGGTGTACTTCGCTCTTTAATATGGTGTACTTCGCTCTTTGCTTTGGTTGATGTGCAACCCAAGCATAACAGTTAAGGAAAGGGAAACGCTGTGCTCAGTCATACATGAGTACAAGCTGGAGAGGAGAAGAGAGGCGGCCGTTCAGGTGGGTGACGTGGGTGCCCTGCCTCCAGACCCGGTGGCCTCCGACAGTCGACACCTGCGGCCGGTGTGCCTCGGGTGTAGCCTGAGGTGACGGGGTGCACTTGGTCGAGGAAGCGGAAGAATCACTGAGGTGGCCCGCTCGTTTTCGCTGGTGGTTGGTGCAGGGTGTCGTTGAGGTCCACATGGTCGAAGCTTGGTTGGAAGTGGCTTGGTGTGGTCTTGTGCTGGCGGAAAACCTTCTTTGTACTTTTGTGAGTGCGGTCTGTAGACGTGCGCGATCGGGATAGAGCGTACCAATGGTGGCGTCAGGTGGGTGCAGTCGACAGCAGAAGCAGGAGCTCGTTCCTCGCAGATATTTGTGAAAGGGGTGATAACAGTTTTTGCTCCAGGTACGGCGACAGTTCCAACAAGAACCACCGTCGTGTGAAGAAACCTACTGCCCTTGTCCGTCCCGGTACGCGAAACGGCGCAAGCAACTTCACCGCGTGCCCTTGCTTGCTCAGGTACAGCACACAAGCAAGAAAAAATTATCGCCGACGGTGGGGCTCGAACCCACGGCCACCAGGTTAAAAGCCTGGCGCTCTACCGACTGAGCTACGTCGGCTTACAATCCAATAAGGGCCTGAATATTCGTAAAAATTGTGACAAGCCCGATCCCTTCTAATCTGACTGCAATCATGAGGTCACAAAGGGATGTTTGCTGATGATAAGTCAATTTTGCTAAATATGGCAGCAAACAGGTATCATTCACATGAGTGCTGTCTTCACTGATCCACTCCCTCTGGCTTAGTGCGACTCCCAGGAGCCAATCAGCTCCTAAATTTTCAACATTCCATACATTTAATTTTTCAATTGCGTTTGGTTGGTCAACGCTCCCTGTCTAAACAACCAGAGGCCAAGCAGAGCAGTGTAAAATCAACATCAAACAAACAAACAAACTAAAGAGAGATGGGAGACAAGGAGAATCTTGATTTGTTGACGGCGCGTCCCTACAAGGACCAGGCCTGCTGGTTCCTCAACGCCTACTGGGAGGATTTTGGCGAGAAGGAGGCCGAGAAGGTGTGGTCCTTCGTCAAGAAGTGCGCTGAGCTCGACGAGAACAAGCGCGCTGAGGGGTCGGACTTGGACGAGTTCCAGGCCCACCGCTTCCTCGAGCACTTCAAGGAGACCCTCACGGTCCAGGGCATGCGCGACAAGCTGCGCTCGTCGGGCGCCATCGCCGGCCAGGTCAAGCGCGTGCCCCTCCTCCACATCCTCATCTTCAAGTACAACATCGACTGGAGGCAGATGATCAACGCTCCTCAGGTACCCCCCCCCCAATCGCTTCGCTCTTTTTAATCTCCCGTCGCTTTCGTTCTTCTCGTACCCCTCTGCTGACGTCAGCCTCCATTAATGAACTTCTAATTAATTTTTTTATATAAAAACAAAACAAAACAGGGCAGCAAGGAGGAGGTGGCCAAGGCGCAGGCCCTGCTGGACCAGGTGCAGTCGGCGCTGAGGGAGTCGCAGGCCAAGGACCAGCAGGCCGCGGCCGCGCTGAGGGAGGCCACCGAGCAGGAGGCCGCCGCTAAGCGCGCCGAAGCCGACGCCAAGGCCCGCGAGGCTGAGGCCAAGCAGCGCGAGGCCGAGGCCAAGGCGAGCGAGGAACAGGCCAAGGCCCGCGAGGCCGACGCCAAGGCCCGCGCCGCGGAGGCTAGCGAACGCGAGGCCGAGGCCAAGGCCAGGGAGGACGAGCTGCAGGCGGCCAAGGCCGAGCTCGAGGCCGCGCTGGCCGACCTCAAGGCCCAGGAGGACGCCTTCAACGGCCGCACGGCCGAGCTCACCCGTCAGTCCGAGGAGGGCAGCGTGGTGCAGAAGAACCGCGCCAAGAACGAGCTCGCCCAGCACCTGTCGTCCGACCCGCTGCCCCTGCGCCGGGCCAAGATCACGCAGGAGGCCGCCGTGAAGAAGGCCGACCGCGCCGCTCAGGTGGCCCGCGAGGCCGTCGACAAGGGTGCGTTCTCTGCTTCGCTCGTCGTTGTAGGTAGGGTGGAGTCTGACATCGTCTTTGTTTCGTCGATACAGCGTCGGCTGCCCGCGCGGCTGCCGAGGAGGCCGCCAACCAGGCGTCGCAGGCCAGGAAGGCCGCCGAGGAAGCGGCCCGCCAGGCGTCGCAGGCCCGCGCGCAGGCCGAGGAGGCGGCCCGTCAGGCCTCGCAGGCCCGCGCCAACGCCGAGGAGTCCCGACGCAGGTCGGAGGAGGCCAAGGCCGCCGCCGAGGCCGCTCTCGATGAGGCCCAGCGCAAGGTGGCCGAAGCCGAGGCCTACCTGGAGGAGGTCAAGAAGAGGATGCCCCTCGGTACCGCCTGGTGGATGGATCGCGAGATCCACGAGGCCCGCGCCTACCTGCCCAAGAACAAGGGCGGCTACAACAAGAGGGAGCTCGGCCAGGTGTAAAACTGCTTTACATTGTAATAATTATGTGCAACCACAGGTGTGACCTCTAATTAGAGGTGCGCGCAGTCCAACTCACAACACTCAAGTTGTAGTAAATGATCCAATGACGCATTGGCCACTCCGGCTCGGGACCCACATATGCATAAATACATATATAAATATTTCGGCCTGCGCCCTAACCCATGACGCAACCACCAGCTTTTGCTGTGGATTTGTTTTTGATTTTAGCTCCACACTACCTCCCCGACTGACGTTGGCGTGGCAAGGCGAGTCGTGTGCCGTGGTTCAACGCCACCAGTTCAGCTGGCCTGGTGGGGCACGTTGGAGTAGAGCACCGTGTAGCGGATCGTCTCGGTGGACCTCGGGGCCACGGTGAGGCGCCACGTCATGATCTGCTTGCCCTTGGCAATGTCCTCGTACCTGCAGTGGGAGAGGCGCGTGAGCGCACCAGGTCAATCAATGTGTGGGGGGGGCGGAAGGGGCAGATCGGGTACGTACTTGGGCTGGCACGGCGAGACGGTGTAGTTGTGCCAGCGCCACAGGAGGTCCTCCACGACGACCTCGTGCTTCGTCTTGCTGTGGTTCTTGAGCTCGATCTGCACCGACTCACGAATGGTGCGGGTCTTGACGTCCACCTTGAGCTCCGTCACACGACGTTCGCCTGCCAGACCGCATACGAGTCCCAGTCAGAACACGGCACTCCACTCGAGTGCGCCTGCGGGGCGTGTCCATCTTTACCAGTGAAGTCATTGTGGCGGCCGGTGACGAGGAGGATCTCCTCGCCCGGGCGGGTGAAGTTGAGGGTGGCCTGGTGGCGCAGGTTGAGGAACGTGTCGCCCTTGGTCGAGTCCAGCACGTCGATGCTGCCCGACGCGAGCTCAATGCCCAGACCTGCGTTGATGGCGGCGGCGGTGGCGGCGCAGATGGCGGTCGTGGTGGTAGTTGTGGTCAGTCGCAGCCCCAGGGAAGGAAAAAAAAGGCTCGGGCACAGGCAGGCGTACGGTGGTGGGTGTCGTGGGTGTTGGTCCACCTCAGGATCTTCTCGATGCTCTTGCTCTGGGAATGATCGGAATGCGATCCCTGGAAAGAGCCCTTGTAGGCCCCGACGAACGTGCGGAACTGAAGGGCCAAGAGACCATCACCGCGCGCCGGGGGGGGGGAAGATCAGAAATCGGTCGCGTTGAGTTCAGTGGCGAGAGCGCGAGCAAAAAGTGAGAGGCGGGCGAGTACGAGGTTGGTCTGCTCGATGGGGAAGGTGGCGTGGGTGATCCGCACTTGCTTGTCCTTGCCCTGGACCAGCGTGATCGGGCGAGGCAGGTAGGATGTGTTTTGCGTCGACACCTGTCGTCGATTGGGGGTCAGTCAGCTGCACAGCCATGGCAATGGCCAATGGTCTGTGCCATGTTCACACTCTTACCAGCGGCTTGGGCGACTTGCGTTTGCCGAAGTTGCTAATGGAGGAGAAGGGCTTCTTCAACTTGTTCGTGGACGATGTATCACGTTCCTCGTACTGGTCACACGCAGGTGGCCCCCGATCAGTGCTCCGAATACCACAGCCCAGGGAGGGGGGCTTACCTGAGCGGGAGCAGACTGGGGCGGCGCAACGAGAGCCAGGGCAGCGTCCTTGAACGTCTTGCCCGATTGGTTGCCCAGCCTGTGGCCCGCGAGCCCGGTAAGACGAACCAGGAAAGGGAGAGAGAGAAAGAGAGAGACGAGAGATGGTGGCGCACGTGATCCAGCCAGTGAACTCGGCCTGTGAGTCGGGGTGCACGACCAGGGTGTACTCGGCCGACCAGTTGATGCCAGAAGCCTCTGTTCCATACAAACGGCCACGCAACGCACGACACACGATTGTCTCGTCAATGTCAGGTGTACTGTGCCGGCTCGGACGAAACGGGCGCGTTACCGTAGGTGAGCTGCGCCTTGTGCGCGCCCTCCTGGTTAGTCTCCACCACGCAGTGCAGCGTGGGCTCCCTGTTGAGTGCCGTCAAGAGTCAGATACTGGTTATGACCCCGGGGACGGGAGCTGGCTGCGCACTTGTTGAAGGACTGGTGGCCGGCCTCGGCGCTGACGATGTGAGCGCGGGAGACGACCACGACCGCACCTTCCTGGAGTAGTCGGCGCGTTAGCAGTGGGCTACTTGGGGATGGAACGGTCCGCGTACTTCGGTCTCGAGCGCGACGTCCTCCTTCTCCATGATCTGGAGCAGCTTGCCCCTGACGCTGCTCTCCTCCTTGTCGTTGAGCTTCAGCGTGACCTGTTCACGCGGCCAGCCACCGCCGCCGCCGTCGCAGTGAGCACGCTGCGATCTTCTAAGAGTTAGTAGATACGGCAGAAGAGGTGCGCACCAGTTCGCCGACGGACTCGGCCAACAGAGCCATGAACGAGTCCACACCATTCTCAAGTCTGTGCGTGTCGTGTGTGTGTGTGTGAGAGGGAGAGAGAGAGAGAGAGAGAGAGAGAGAGAAACCCGGGCGAGTAGAAAGGAAGATGGGAGGACATACGTGTGCTCGACGATGGAGGCATCGGAGTCCGTGAACGAACGGAAGTTGAGGGAGGCCGGGTGCACGGACGACGGCAGGTCGCGGATCAAGGCCCGGCCGCCGCGCTCCACCACCACGTCCCGGTCCTCGCGCACGTAGACCTGGCCTGCACCGTGCGCACAGCGTCGTACGTTGTTGGACCCTCTTGGCGTGAGTGCGTGCTTCTCGGTGATGTGTGCGGTGTCGTGTGTCGTGTACCGTTGTGGAAGATGAGAAGGCTGGTGGCGGCGTCGAAGGGCTTCTTGTCCTCCTCGACGTGCTCGGCCTCCTGCTGCTCGTCCAGGTCCGGCTCGCCTTTGGTCGCTGTGACGCTGATCCCCGTGTCTGGCCAAGAAAAGTGGAAAATAAAATAAAATAAATAAATTACAAAAAAAGCAAGCATTTGAAGATTTAAAATAAAAAGAATTAGTAAAAAGAAAAGGGGCAATACCGTCGTCGTCGCTTGAGCTGGCCAGGGGCTCTTCGGCTTCCTCTGCTGCAAGGTTGGTGAAGGAGGAGTTGCCCTTCTTCTTGTTGCTGGTGTTTCTGCGCTTGCGTTCGCCCGCTTCGAGGAGCTCCCCCTCCTTCTCTTCCTGGGCGTTGGGCCGCGGCGAGTGCGGCTTCTTCGAAGAGAACTGCATACCAAACAAACTCATCTTCTCTCTTTTTGTTGTCTTCTTCTCTTCAAGTCTGTCCTACTCGGTTCAGCTTCGCTGCGTGTGCGTTGCGTTCTGGTTCGTTGTGTGAAGTGATTGACCTGGAGCAACGTCCGTTCACTGTAACTCACCTTGCCGCACCCAATAGTGTCGACATTGCCGTTGCGGGCAACAAACGGCTAACACGAATCGTTGTTGCTGCTGTTGGCCAGCTGCTGGAGCGAGCTGGCGAGCACGGCCGAGAAGGCAGGAGATGCGGCGGAGGTACTGCCCACAGGTCCGGTGCCCGCCTCTTTGGATGGGCTCTGCGGTGGCGTGACCACGATTGTTGGGATGTCTGCATGGTCGTGCGATGATGGCGACGTTGATGATGGTTGTGTCGGAAGGAAGATGAAGATGTCAGTGCCACACAGAAAGAAAGACCAGGAGAGTTCAGGGGAAGAGCGTACTCTTGGGCGGGGTGCAGGGAAAGTCGTAGGCGTCGTCGTCGAGCGTGGTTGAGGGGGAGATGCTTGAGGGGGAGACGTCGATGGGGTTGGTTCCGCAAGATGGTGATGCTGAAGATGCCGATGGCGTAGAGGATGATGAAGAGGTGGTTGGAGAAGGAGAGGAATTGGAGGAGGGCGAAGAGGGCGAGGCCGCCGACGGTGGCGAACACGAAGAGGACGGGGAGGACCGCAGCTCCTGGCTGTCGTCGGTGCCGTTACATGATACACTAGAGCGAATGCGAGTAAAGAGTCAGAACGGGCAAGCGCAACTCAACAACGAGTGCACAGAGGGAGTGGGCGAGTGTACTAGTTGATGGGCTGGAAGGTGTAGCCCATTTCAACCAAGAGGCGCTCCTTGTCGGTCACGATGCCAATTTGATCTCCGCTGTGAAGGAGCATTTTCTTGCTCTTGGTCAGCCGCTTGCCGTTGATGAACGTGCCGTTGCCTGAACCGAGCGTGCGAGCAGGGTTTTAGCGCCTCGATTAAGGAATCACATACGCTGCGCACTTGGCTGATGAAGACAAGGAATGGGGGGGGGGGTACCGCTGGTGTCTACGATCCAGTACTGCCGAACCTCGTTCGAGTCATTGAGTGTGCGCGCCGCGCTGCAATGAATCTCGAAATGGGATCGGCTGATCCTGACGAGCAGATCCGTTGGCAGATGCTCCATCATCATGCGGCCGAGAACGAACGGCTTGTCGGGATGCCACTGCCGATACAGCGTACGAATGCCTGCAAGGCGGTACAAATGCGAGAAAAGCGAGACAGAGGAATCAAAATGAGTCGGACAGACGACAGAGCGCAGAAGAGATGTGTGCGCACCTTGACAGCCCTTCATCTGGAAGATCTCATCCCGAGCGAAGAGAAGCAGTTTGTAAGCGAACATACACTCTTCCGAGTCGTCGTCATCCATCACCACGTGATGGGAATCGGGCGCCAAGGCGAACTTTACCTTGGCCAGGGAGGCCAGAGGTGGTCCCATCAACCTGCCAACAACGGTAATTAGTAAGTACCACATACGAGTTCCATCAAACTGAAGTTCTCAATAAATGAATAAACAAACATGAAAACGGTACCTCTTATCGAGATCCTCAGTTCTGGGCTTCTTGTTGGCCGGCTCCTTCTCCGAAGCACGACGCTCCTGTAGTTCGTCGCCTGTGTCAAGCAGAAGCGGAGCGAGAAGGGACAAATCAGTCTCTGTGGCGGGCTTGTGCGTTTAGTGATTGGGCGAACCTCGAGGAACTGGTCGTTTTGCTCGTTGCGTTGGTTGCTGTTGTTGCTGCTGCTGGCGCCGTTGTCGGTGCTGTTCCACAAGCTGCTGATAGCTATCTAGCACGCTCAGTTCGCCGGTGAAGTGGGCCAGCTCGTAAATATCTACATCCCCGTCGTTATTTCTGCATGGGCCCAAGTATTCGTAAGTGACCGTCAGGTTCATGATGCTACATCAGTCTCGTCGAGTGTACCGGTCCAATTGCTGTCGCAGCAGTGCAATATTAGAGTCTCGTTGTGCTTCAAACTCGTGTTCGAAAGCTGCCCGGAACTGGTCCCATGTTACCTTGAAAGTCTGGTAGCACGCAAAGGCCCAAGGGTGAGGTGACGTAATGGAGAAAGCCAACATGGTGATGCAGCCAGGAAGAAGATAGAAGCGAACCTTTGGGCCAAAGTGGTGCGCCCAAAAGTTCTGGGTTTCCTCGTTCTTCAGTAGTCGCAGTGCATTGAACTCTTGGTCCGCACCGGCCCCACCCTGCGCCTAGAAACCAAGGCCCAAACGCATACAGCAACGTAAGACGACAAGGGATAAGCGCACGAGCGCACTGAGTGGAGGAGGAACTTGGGGCGGTACCTTGTTTTTGTTCTGTTGGCTAGCGGTGATGGCAAGCGAAAGGATCGGGCAGAGTGTCTTGAGCTTCTCCTGATGGCCTTTGAGCTCGGACAGATCCGCACTTGATCGAAACCTACCCGCCCGTAGAGAGGACTAAGAAGCTGCAAAAGAACAGCAATGAAACGATGGGCAACGTAAGAAGTCGGTGGGGAGGAACCAGGACATAAGCCGCTGCGAGATGGTCGTGGCCGTCGCCACCTTCTCCAAGGCGGTCTTGGCCTTGTCCATGCTGGTACGCGAGACATAGAAGGCGAAATGAGAAGGCGGGACCACGCAGAAAGTCGGAGGGCAAGAGCGTCAAAGAGAAGGCTTGAGGCACCTGAGCTGCAGGGCTCTCAGCACATCCTTGAGGTGCGTATCGTTGTTTCCAGAGGTGGCCAGAGGTCGTATAGCCGACTCAATCAAGAGAATAGTCTCCCCTTTAGAGAGTGCAGAGTGGAAAGAGATTTAGAAGAAGGCAAATTAAAACGAGGTGCCTCCATTTCGAGCAATTTGCCGTTACGAGATTGAGGCTTGGCCTGGCATACCGAGATCCGATACTTCGTTGGATATTTCGGCATGACTCTGAACCAGCTCCTTCACGTTGGAGATGGTCAGCAAGAGTGGTTCCACCAGCTCCATGCAGATCGATCGTGCTCTCTATGTCGATTTTTTTGATTAGATTGACTCTTTCCGACGTTAAGAAGGCAGTCGTTACGTTTGGCTTTTCTTCGAACACTTTCGTGGGGGAGAAGTGAAAAAAAAAATTGATTGCACCAAAAGAAAAAAGAAAATAGACTCGAGAGAATGGAACCAGCCGTAAAATTAGAGCAGAATGATGAGGAAGACGAACAGATTTACAGTGTGGAGCCACATGAAGATTATTTCGATAGCAAGGCCTCAATCAGTGCCGAAATCGGTGAAGATTGGGCTGACCGCGGTCCGCTTGCGGCAAGACTTCCTCGGCGGGCGCTGTATCACCTGCGTGTGGGTCCCACCACGGTGCTGCCGCTGCTCCTCGTTCTGCACGACCCACGTCAGATTGAGGCCTTCAAAGCTCCATCGGCCGAAGATGAGGTGACCGACGACGTCGAGTGCAAGAGAAGCTCGGGAGAAGGTAGCGCGCAGTTCCTACGGGCGCTGACAGCGGCCTTGCGCGACGTGCTGATGGCCTACCTCGTTTCGTCCACCACCAACGGTCGCGTGTGGCTATCGGTACCTTCTGTGTCCGCTACATCCTCCTCGGGCGGTCGACGGTTCTTCTCCGTGCCCGGCCGCAGCGACGTGCGCTTCACCTACCGATTCGCGCCTACGACGCCACGCTACGCGGTCATGACCAAGTCCACGCTGACCAGCGGCCACAAGCGACGATCGTTGAGCTCGACCAGCACGAGCAGCACTCATCACGGAGACGAAGACCGAGAACACCGAACAAAGAAGAAGCCGAGGCAGGACGACGTTAATGATGAAGAGGAAAAGGCGAAGGAGAAGGTGGACGAGCTCGAGGAGAGGAGTGAAGCGGAGGAGGAAGATGGCGAAATCAGCGTGGGAGCGATGAGTGGCACAGAAGAGCAGGACAGCCTTGCTAGCGAGGGAGAAGAGGAGGAAGATGATGAGGAAGAAGAGGACGATGAAGAGGGCCTGAGCGAGGACGAGCTGCTAGAACGAAGGCGCAAGAGGCAGATGAAGCAGCTGGCCGACAGCTATCGCGGCTACTCCGTCACGCCGCACACGCTCGTCGTGGAGACCATGAGCGCAGCGGAAGCGGCAACGATGGACGACATCCTCGAGCACACCGCCACCAAGCCGCCACCGCCCCCGGCCCACAAGCTCTCCCACTACTTTGGCGGCGGCAATGGCGGGTCCAGCAGCGCCGCGGCCAAGACGACCACACGGGGCGGAGCCAAGCGACGGGCACCGGCGGGAAGGAAGTCGGCCGGAGCCGCCACAAGCAAGGCCAAGACCAACAGCAGGCCCAAGAAGAGGCTCAGCAACTAACTAAAGCTCAACAAGTTCGCCCACAGCGCTGTCGTTGGTTGTGTCACGTGCCGAGTGCGTGTTCTGTGTGGGTGTGGGTGCCAGAGGGCGGACTCGT
Organism: Acanthamoeba triangularis; assembly: GCA_902749335.1. Taxonomy (NCBI): domain Eukaryota; phylum Discosea; order Longamoebia; family Acanthamoebidae; genus Acanthamoeba; species Acanthamoeba triangularis. The sequence continues at coordinate 10,210 of CACVKS010001377.1, forward strand.
GCTCGCGCGTACGCTGGGAGATCGGAAGACAAGAGAAGGCGAAGAAGAAGGTAAAAGGTTGAGGAAAGGTTCCCACTTGGGACCTTCTCCTTCCCTGGGCCTGTGCGTGGACCTCCAGCACCTCGCACCTTCTTGGCTTCTGGGCTCCCCCTGGTCCGTGGCCTGCCGCCCACACCGCCCAGGCGTCCAGTGATCCCGCCTTATCGGCCGGAACGTTCCGCTTTCCCAGGCCCACACCCCATTGGCCCTCTGCCGTGGAATTCCCCGCGTCTTTCGAATTTCCCTTTCATAAAGCGGAATTTCCGAGGGAAAAGTCCCAATCCGCCTACAGCGGGGTCACCCACATAAAAAGGGACGAAACAAGCTCGCTCCGCTTCTTCAG
>CACVKS010001378.1:0-18908 GCA_902749335.1 Acanthamoeba triangularis
CTCCTCGGCTGTGAGGTGGCCGCCGTAGGCATCGAGCATGAACTCGGCCGGCAGCGAGGCCGCCAGCGGCTGGCGTTGGAAGCGCTGGTGCGGCTGATGCTGGTAGTAGCTGGCATACGACGGCTGCTGGGGCTGTTGCATGGCAACGTGGAGGTGCTGGGGTTGGTGGTAGGTCGGCGGCGAGGGCGCGTAGTCGTTGGCCCTGATCGGCACAATATGTGACGCGGGCGAGGGCGTGGGCGACGTGTAGTAGACGGCCGACGAGGCAGAAGACGACAGGGACGATGAGAGCGGCGACGGCTGGGGCATGTAGTCGAACGACGAGCTCGGGGAGTAGTGGGGGTGTTGACCCGGCCCGGCGCTGAGGTATCCACCGTGGCGCTGCGGATACTGGTGTTGCTGCGTGGGCAGCTGCGGCATGGAGGCCCGGTGGCGCAGCATATGGCTCGCGGCCTGGTGCGGGTGGTGGTGGTGAAGCCCGGCCATGTCCTGGGCGTGGCTGGGCATGGCGGACGGCGCCGAGGCCGAGTAGAACGACGCATTCCGATCATTCTGGGCGGCCGACCACTGCGGCATGTTTGGCATGTTGGGCATCGACGCCGTGCGCTCGGCGCAAGGGGTGCCGGCCACCGTCGGCGGGGAGTGGAAGGGCGACGAGGCATCAGCCCGCTCCCCGGCCATCGACATCATCATCGGCGCCGAACCGGAGAGCTGTCGTCGGGCGTCCTTGTCCAAGACGCGCTCCCTCTCCCGCTCGCGCTCCTTCCTTCGTCGCTTCTTGTTGCTCGCGCTCGCTCCGCCGCTGCAGCTGCCCTTGTCCACCGATGAGGCCTTGCGCTTACTCTTGTCGCCCGGCACTCCGCCGTTCGCGCTCTGGCCCGCGTAGAAGAACATCTTGCGCTCGCTCTCACGCAGCTTCCTCTTGCGCTTCCGCTCGTACTCGTCTTCTTCATAGTGTTGATACTACACCAACATATATGGGTAACATATCAGTACACCATTCTTGTTGGGGAGCAATATGCTGGGATGCTAGCTACCTTGTCGGAGAACTGAGAGTGGTCGGCGAGCACTTGCAGGAACGAATGGACGTACTTACGATCGAGATTGTTACCATCGATGAGGGCCTGTAGAGTTGTTGGCTGGTCAGCATGACAACACATAAAACCTTGGCCAATAGGGTGAAGGGTCTTTAAGAAATTTCGAGGAGTCCAAATTCTGATTGGCTTGGACTGCGGAATTGCAGTTGGCCCTACTGGTCCACGAGGCAACAACATGAACCAGCGAGCGATGGTAGTACCTGGCCCAGCGTTGGGATGGACGTCAGTGGTGTGTGGCTCTGGCCCAAGGGATAGCTCTGGCGATCTGTGTGAGAGGGTGGTGAACAGAGGTTTGAATGTTCAGGTCAGTCCACGGAAGTGAGATAAGGTAGTTCACGGAAGAAGGGCGTACCCTCGTCTTCCTCTTGACCGGTGGCACTCGCTTCCGCCTGGAGGTGGTCATCGACCACATCGGGGGCGTCGGCGTGTCGCTGGTCCGGCTGCTGGTGCGCGTGATGGTGTGGCATGTCCACGTCGTAGAGAGTGGCCTCGGTGACTGCCGCGCTGGCCATGTCGCTTGTCTCGAGCAGTTTTGGCGATGACGCTGTGCTTAGTGTCTTATTATGTTGTTTGTACTGAAAATGGTGGTGTAGGGCTAAGGATGGAGGTCGGCGAGGGTCAGGGCCGGTGGTGTAGAGTAGCGAAGTAGGGCAGTTCACAGAGGGGGTGGCTAGACGGGGAGCGCGTGCGGCACTGAGTTGGTGGGTGTGGTCGATCGGGTGGCAAGCGAGTGCAACAGGGGAGGTGGAGCTGGGCTGAATGAAGAGTGGACTCGGGTGGCGACGAGACGAGGGCGAGTGGTCGTATGTGAAAGGACAACGTTCAAAGGGAAAGAAGAGGGAGGAGGAAAGCGCGCAGTTTTCTCTCTGGTGGCTGCGGCCTCTAGTGCCTTTATATCTTTCCAGCTGTCGCCGGTCGTCGTGGGTCTGCGGGTTCCTGCCAATGGGAGGGTGACGTTGTCGTGAGAGGTCCCACTACCATAGCTGGGGCACTTGTGATGTCGGGCCATCAGTGGGTCGAGATTGCATTCAAACTTGAATCGGCTCAGGGCGACAGAGTGCCCAGACTTTTCCCTGTCTTTGCTCACGTGGATGAACCATGAGAGGTCGGCAGATGGGCGAACGATTGGGTCAGATCACGTGCCCTACTTGCTGCGAGTGGTTCGATTGGGTGTTGCACTGGGCGGCCATCTCGCCAGCACTGCTCAATTCCGAGCGGTGAGAAATTCGAGCCGTCTTTTCCGTGAGTTTTTGCCAGGTTCTTTCGGGTTATGGCTGACCAACGGCAGCGCAGGCCGAGGCTACTATGGAAGAGTTACCTAAATTTCTGTCCCTTAACCTCGGGCTCGACCAGTTGCGCGGTGCGCTCGGTTCTTACAGGCCTTCAACTAACAGGGCCGCTGATGGATGTCCATTCCGCGTGAAGGGCACTGCTAGGGATCAGATGCACTCAAGTGGTCGCCTGTGGCTGGATCGGGTAGGTCGAGAGATCAGGGTGGTCCCGAGTGTGGGGAGTGTAGGGCCAAACGAGAACTAATGTGGCGTAATTTCCCTCACTTTCGAGCCAATTCAGAAATGGACCTGGCGCCTGGGCTCGACGCCGATAAAGCCTGGCAAGCGGCCGCTACGCCCAATCCCCAAGAGCCTTATTGGGGACCTGTAGTTGCCCAGAAGGCGAGGCAAAGTCGGAAGAAGGCATCACCTGTGATCAACTCCTTTCTAATTTTCAGCCGCAGAACAACTCGGGCTTGAGTCACAACCATACAAGGAGACGCTCACGAACGCCACCTCCTCCGACCGCGCTTGACCCTCTTCCCACATTTGGTCCTTGGCAGCACCCTCAGCGCACCCGAAGCGCCAGCTATGCATTCTCGTTGCCAATTTGATATAGCCGTAGTCCTCCTGTGCAGCCTGCTGTCAACCACCCTGCTGGTGGTGGGCACCGATGGCCTCAAATGGGAGGTGCCGCCTGGACGGGAAGAATGCTTCTACCACCCGCTCGATCAGGGCAGCACCGTTGTGGTGCAATACCAGGTCATCTCGGGCGGCAGTCGGGACGTCGACTTCACCGTACGTTCATCTCCTTGCTTTGATAAAGGCGAGTTCGTCCATCATTGCACCTGTCTGTCCTTGTTCTGTTGGGCTTTGGGATGAGGCCGCGTGTGTGATAGTTGCAGCGCGACGCTTAACGTTACCAACTTTTTGGCTTATGTGCAATATGTGCGAGGCTGCAGGTGTACGCTCCCAACGGGAATGTGGTGCATAGAAACCTCGGTACCACGGGAGACAATGTGGTATTCTTCCCGAGGTGCGTTCATTCACCTCTCGAGCATTGCTCTCTTTGGGTTTGGTGGCTGAGTCTTTACTTACCGCAGTCACACGGGGGAGCATCGGCTGTGCTTCGGCAACAAGATGTCGACCTGGACCGAGAAGGTGGTGGACGTTCACATCAGTGCCAACGCCAAGCAGTCCGATATTCCACGTACGTCAGCTACGGCCTTACAGCCTCCGGCTTCGTGCGGCGACTGAACCTGACTTCACCTTAATGTCGCAGCCGACGATCCTTTGGAGCTACGCGTATGGCAGTTGAGGAAGAGCATAGACACCATCAGGGACGGTCAGGCGCACTACAAAGCCCGCGAACGACTCCAGCGTGATCGTACGTTGCCCATTGCACAAATGTGCCTGTGTAGGTGTGGCTTACCTCCTGCAAGTGGCGGAATCGACGTGTCAGTGGACGCTCATGTGGGGCTTGTGGGAGGCCGGCTTGGTGGTTTTCCTGTCCCTCGTTCAGATCGTTAGGCTCAAGTTGATGTTCGAAGGTGCGCGCTAAACCCTCCATTCACTCCGCTTGAGTCTGCTGCACCTTACTTGAACCAAACAGCCAGCTCGCTTCACAACGTGCGATCATCCCTGTGGACGAAAGTGCTCCAGCTGCAGCGTTCGGTGTCTTCGCTGGCCAACGGCGGGGCCCGATCCTCCCGCTCGCGCCCACTCTTCTCAGGGTGAGGCCTGCATTGGCTTGTTGGGCCGTGCAGAGAAAAAAAGAGAAATGCAATTTCTTTGAAGGACATCGTAGCTTCGATCAAGATGTCGAACGAGCAGTACATGACGCGGGAACAGATGCTGGCTTCGGCACAGCAGGAGCTCGTTGCCTTCCAGGACATGTACAACAGGTAGCGATTTCGTTCTTCCTTCTTTGCTCCGGAGTTGTTCGCTTGTGATGGGCGGCATCTGTTCATTTATTCGATTTAAATCTTCAAATTTGAAGAACGGCAAATTCTGTGCTCGCTGCCCAATCCTCAAACATTGGCAATCGATTGATCACGCCCCTGCATTTGCCTGGCATCGTGCGCTCAATTCCTCGAATAATCCGACGCAAATTGAAATCATTACTTCTACTTGCAGGATGCAGCACCAGTGCTGGAAGAAATGTGTGTTGCGTTTGGGCGAATCAGAGCTGAGCGTGTCGGAGGGCCTTTGCGCTGATCGATGCGTCAAGAAGTACATGGAGGTACCTCCGACAACACTCCCTTCCTCCTCTTCCTCCTTCGGTGCACTGACTCCACACCGTCTTCGCTTCTTGTTCTTGTTCTTCTTCTTGGCCAGGTGCACAACCGAGTGGGCAAGGTGCTGCAGGGGCTTCAGCAGCCGCAACAGCAGTAAGAAGCGCACTGTGGCGCAAAACAAGAGTGAATGAAGGGTCGCCAACCAACGAGATGTAGTTGGGCTACGTGGTGTGAAGTAGAGAGTGGTGCAGAGGACACTTCAAAAGTGTGAGGCCAGCCAGTTGGTGACGTCCACCACTTCTTCATAAACCGCATCGGCCTCAGCCCGCGTGCGATTGGCTCTTGGCCGAGTGTTGGGTGGGCAAGCAAATTGTGAGCAACAAACAAAGAAAGAGAAGAGGAGAAACGGGTGTGCAAGATGTGGATGTGGACGGTGGGCTACTCGGTGGGCGATATGGTCTATATCGCCCAGACCACGGCCGACCAGCAGCAAGCCACTCGCTTCAGCAAGGTGAACCAGTTCTCTTCCGTCTTCGATTTATTGTTTCCTAATATTTAATTATTATCAACGAAGAATATCGGTAAAATTAAGTTAATTCATCAAAAAAAGTCAATAAATAAATAATATATTAATTTATAAATTGATAAATTAATACTGTGGTTTGGTAGGCGGTCTGGGTGGTTGCCCTGGCGTGTGTTCTGGCCTACACCGGCTACCAGTCCTACGAGTGCTATCTCTCCTACACGAACCCCGATTGGTACTCCTCCCTCCACTCGATTCGGCGTCGTCTTCGCTCTTATCGCCCCTTTCTCTTCTCTTTCGCTCTTTGTCTCGCGCAGGACGAGCGGCGTGAGGTTCGAGACGCAGCTGGACTTTCCCACCGTCCTCATCTGCCCCGTGTTTCCCAAACGGCACTAGTACGCACGCGACACACACGGCACACGACACACGACACACGTTCAACTGCACACAGAACACTGATGCCTTTTTACTTTTTTTGGGTGTCGCAGTCTAAAGGGGGCCTCATGTCTACGCCACAACCTAACACTGGGAAGCGGAATCAAATGTGAGGCCCGAGGCCTGGTGGTGCGTGACGCCCGAGCTCGCGCGCTCGCTCATCGACTGCCTTGTTCGCTCGCCTTTGCCTCGCGCCCACACAACTCTCTCGTCCGCGCTCTGTCTCTGGCTGCTTGCAGATGACCGAGGGCCGTTTCAAGGGACACGAGTGCGTCGAGTTCAACGGCAACGCGAGCAACCTCATGAGCGCCGTCATCGACGAGCACATCTTCATGCAGGTGTGCCCTCACTCAACCCCAATTCCGCTTTCGCTCTTTTCTCTCTTTCGTTGCACTTGCTCACAAGCGCTGGGCCGGTGCTGCGTCGTGTGTGCTCGGCCGCTCAGGTCGAACTCACCATCCAGATCTTGAACTTCAAGTCGAATCCGCCTTTCGCGGTCCTGCTCTACTCCGCCTCATCGCAAACACCAATCGGGGTACCACCGCCCCTATCTGCCTTCTTTTTAACATTCATCCGAGCGTTTACTTGACTTTTACTTTGTTGCGTGTCATTTTCCAATACGCGCTAGAATGAAGACACGAGCTTCGTGGTGGTGCCCAAGTCGGCCCACTGGGCCGCGTTGACACAACACGAGGCGATCTATCTCCACGAATCTACCGAGATCTCCTTCTCCGCATCCACATCCTCCACTTTCAGCCGTACGCTCACAACACTGCGCGCCTGTGTGCGTGTGCGTGTGCGTGTGCGTGTGCGTGTGCGTGTGCGTGTGCGTGTGCGTGTGCGTGTGCGTGTGCGTGTGCGTGTGCGTGTGCGTGTGCGTGTGCGTGTGCGTGTGCGTCGCGTGAGAAAGGGCTCGTCGTGCGATTGAATGTGGCGCACTCACTCTCGAGTGTGTGCGAATGAACGCAGGTCAGCCCGGCCACGAGGATCGAATCGCGATTACCTTCTCCTACTCGACATTCACGGTCGGCACCTCCGAGCAGGTGGTCACGTTCGACTGGCTTTCTCTCATCTGTACGCGCAGGCCTCCACGCCTTGAGCACACGACACACGACACACGACACTCACACCACTCACGACCGTACACAAGGCACGGTGGGCGGCGCTGCCACGTTCGCATGTTATCTGCACGAGATCGCGATGATCCTCTACGCCAAGTCGCGCAAGTGGTGCTGTCCTTCTTCTCCCGGCAAGGACGTCGACGAAGACTACGGCGGCGCAGAAGACGAAGACGATGAGGCTGACCACGACTTCGCGGACGAGGCTCAAAAGGTTCATCGCTCGCCCTCTCCCTCTACAATTACCCGACGCTCACCATCATCGACCATGTGGCGCGCAGCCACCAAAGGTCTACTGGGCCGAGACGACCAAGCACCGACCAAGGCCGCCAGCGCCCTTCTCCCTCCAGTAGCAGAGGGATCCCAAACCATAAAGTAGGTGGCCAAATAAAAAACAAATAAATGTAATGTAAATTAATTATGACGAATCGGCACCGATCGCCTTTTTGGGTTTTGGGATCCCTCAGGGCGCCTTGCGACCCAAGCCCGAAAGAGAAGAAGGATGAAGGCAGGGCTGCTGCTGGTGCTGTTGCTGGCGCTCCTGTCCCTGTCGTGGGCCGTCTCTGCATCTGAATCTGCTTCGGCGCAGAAAAGCGCCCTTGATGCATCAAAGAGTGCGGGCGGGGCAGCGATCTGTGAACTGTGCGAGGATGTGATGCGATGGATTGATGGACGCCTGGCGCCCAACGACACCGGCCCCGTAATCGAGGCGGTCCTGCGAGCTGCCTGCGACGATCTCTTCAACGAACTCCCCTACGTCCAGACCCTCGTACCCCCCCTCTCCAAAACTTATTTATTTTCCTTTTACATTTTTTACATTTTTACATTTATAATTTATAATTTTTATTTTTTAAATTTTTTTGGGGGTTGTGGGAAGTGCGTGGACTTTGTGGAGTCGTACAGGGACTTCTTCGCGTTCAACCTGCGCGAGGAGCTCGACGCCGATCACGTGTGCCAGGGTCTGCAGTTCTGCGTCACCGACAAGACCGTTCCGCGCGGCGTGCACGTGACGTTCGCGGGTGATCCCTCCCGCATGGCGGTCTCGTGGCTCACCTACGGTACAAAGTTCTTTCTCGCTCTTGTCCTGCCGATCTGGGCTTCGAAGCCTGCCTGCTGACGCGGCGCACGCCCCCCACAGTGCCCACCAACGCGTCGGTGGTGCAGTGGTCGCTGGCGCCCGGTGGTCCGATCATCGGCACCGCGTATGGCCTACAGACATCCTACCTCGTAACGTATGCACACACGACACGCCACACGCCACACGCCACACGCCACACGCCACACGCCACACGCCACACGCCACACGCCACACGCCACACGCCACACGCCACACGCCACACGCCACACGCCACACGCCACACGCCACACGCCACACGCCACACGCCACACGCCACACGCCACACGCCACACGCCACACGCCACACGCCACACGCCACACGCCACACGCCACACGCCACACGCCACACGCCACACGCCACACGCCACACGCCACACGCCACACGCCACACGCCACACGCCACACGCCACACGCCACACGCCACACGCCACACGCCACACGCCACACGCCACACGCCACACGCCACACGCCACACGCCACACGCCACACGCCACACGCCACACGCCACACGCCACACGCCACACNTTTTTTTTTTTTTTTTTTTTTTTTTTGAATATATATGTTGATATGTTAGTGTTTATATTTTTCTCTTTTTATATTCATGTAATCGTGGGTGGCCAAATGGGGCAGAGACATGGGCGTGCACAACAGCCGTAACACGGTGCAACGCGTCAAGCAACTGGTGAACTCCTCTGCGATCGACTGGGTCCTCCACGTGGGCGACATTTCGTACGCGCAACGCACCACCGCACGCACGCACGCACGCACACACACACACACACACACGAGTGGCACGCACGCGGTGTGGGCTCATTGGACCGTCGTCGGACAGATACGCGGACGACTATGCGGGCAACATCTACGAGTATGTGTGGGACCAGTGGTTCAAGCGGATGGACCCGCTGCCAGCCTCGGTGCCCTACATGGTGGGTCCCGGCAACCACGAGTTCTCGTGCATGCACCCGCTGTGCGCCGTCTACTCGGCCAACTTCACGGCCTACAACCACCGGTTCAGGTGCGCACAACGCGCACGACGCAGCCACCACACGACACACGACGACACACGATCGGATGCGACCTTTTACTTGGGGGCCAGTACGGAATCTGACGTTCGAAAGGGACTGTCTGTAGGATGCCCGGACCCGAAAGCGGATCGAACACGTCGATGTTCTACAGCTTCGACTACTCGCTGGCCCACTTCATCTCCCTGAGCTCGGAGACCGATTACCCCTACGCGTACACACACACCCCTGCCATCACGTGGGGGCTCTATGTGTCGTGTGTCGTTTGGTCCACCAACCTTCCTTCCTCTCTCGCCCTCTATCACCAGTCCCTACGCAGCGCAGTTTGGGGACCAGCTCGCGTGGCTCGAGCGAGACCTCAAGAAAGCCGCCTCTGCCCGCAGCCCCGCACGGCCCTGGATCATCGGTACCCCTCTCGGCTCCACATTCCCGACTATGCCGCGGCACCGAGCAGGGGCAAATAGCACGAAAGGCATCCGTGGTCCAGTGGCAAGATTTCCGCCTGCCACGCGGGAGACCCGGGTTCAATTCCCGGCGGATGCATATCTTTTTGCTAACCCTTGATTTGGTACCTTTTTGCCACTGCTAGTGTTTGCGCACCGCCCGATCTACACTTCGAACGCGGAGTACTTTGGCGAACCCGTCGGCTACGCCAAGTACCTACAAGACTCGTTTGAAGGTGCGGAAGAAAGAGGCAGACCCAACCAACACTCTGTGGCCCGCGCTCTGACCTTTGTATTGCACAGATCTGCTGTTCAAGTACGGGGTCGATTTGTACATCGGAGCCCATGAGCACTCCTACGAGCGAGGCTATGCGATCTACCGGGGCCAGGTGACGAGCAAGGACTACATCAACCCCGGCGCTCCCGCCTACGTCGTCGCCGGAGCCGCTGGCGTACGCGCTCTTACCACTCTGTTTGACCGATCGCATCCACATCAGTCTTACCAATGCCAACGTGACCACACAGTGCATTGAAGGGCTGGACCCGTGGCCGTCGGCCCACATGCCCCCGTGGACTGCCGCCCGCTACAATGAAGACATGGGGTACGTGCGGCGCAAGAAGCAAGAGAATATAAGACTCGGCTCACCAGCGTTATGTTTGTACGCGTACAGATACGCCACGCTCGACATTCAGCCAACGACGATGACCTGGAAGTACCACTCGGCCAGGGACGGCGTCGTCCGGGACCGCTTCACCATCACCAAGAGCCAACTGTTGTGAGTTCTCTCTCTGCCTCTTTCCGCAGGACATCTTACGCTTCGAGTTTTGTAATTATCATTATTTCTTCGTAAGATGGTAGTTATCCTGTTCGTTTGTACACGTGTTTCCAAGATCGCATTGTGAGGTCGTGGCACCAGGCCTTTGCAGTTGTGGTCGCCAGATGAATGGACCGGCGGAGTAACTAACCAGGAACACGCCAATTTTCGCCGAGATGTCACGCATACTGCAATATCCCCGGTATAGGGATTTAAAACCCCTTTCTGCTGGCCTCCCACTTCATTCACCCCTTCACACAATCCAAACACTACACTTCCACATCCCTCTTGCACGCCACCACACCACGACAATGTCGACTTCACTGGCTACCCCCACGCCCATCAAGATCTCAGGTCACGAGCACCCCCACAGGATCAGGTCCAAGCAGATCAAAGAAGACACGTATGCTTGCTTATCTTTATGCCCTATAACCCAATATATCTATATATCTTATACGTGTATATATATAAGAAAATTATGAAACTTGTGTTGGCATGGACCTAAAAAGCTGTGGTGGCACAATTCAGGTATAGAGACGGCGGCCTGATGGGCGAGCAGACCATGGGCCTCACAGAGACGAGGGGTGTCCCCATTGATACCATGACCACCACACCCGTCTTCTCCAGCGACGCTGCACTCCCGCCCGTCATCATGACCTCATCGTCGTCGACGGCGTCGGCCGTCCCCTCGATCATGCCCGACTCGAGTGTGATGGGCAAGTCGACGCTGGTGCGGGACATCGAGCTCGAGCGAATGTCCAAGCTGCGCGAGCTGGCCGAGGTGGCCGACAAGCACCTGGTGGAGATCACCACGCCCGAGGGCGTCTCCATCAAGCCCATGCGGGCCTCGCTCCAGCAGGTCCAGGCCGTCCAGGACGCCAAGACCCGCCGACAACGCCAGAGCCGCGTGCTCGTCTGCAACATCCAATAGCACTTTACCACTTTTTATCATAAATTCCTTAAAAAATGCTTAGAAAAGCATACCGTTACGGGAACGTAAACCAGGAAGTGTGGTAGAATGATATTAAACTATAAAAAAAATAAATAGAGAAAATGATATATTTTGTTTGGTAGCACCTGATGGAGAGGGCGAAGGTGAAGCTGGCGCACAGCCGGGTCGGGTGCCGGGTGCACGTCCAGCAGAGAGCGCTGCCGCACGAGCTGACCGACAGAGCGGCCAGGGAGCACAACGAAGCCCAGGCCGCTGCCAAGAAAAACACGCAGCTGCGGCGCAAGCAGGCCAAGCGCCAGCACGAGCGGCAGGAGGCGCGCAGGCGGGCCGAGCAGGGCCACCGCTACCAGTACTACTCGGCCAACCGGACTCACCCCGAACCTCCACAGCGGGTACTCTTTTATATCTTTTAATTTTAATTTTAAATTTAAATTTTAAACTAAATTCGTGTTTCATTGGCCAGGTTGTGACGGATTGGGAGCTGGCCGAACGGTGGGAAGAGGCGCGCGAGAAGGCCGGCGGCCTGGTGCCGACCGACTGGCACCGCGACGCGTACCACATCAGCGACGACGACTACACCCGGCGTTGCGTGCAGTGGCTGAACCACGACGAGTACAACCTCGCTCACGCACGACACACACCACGATACGACACGACACGACACGGACTGAATCGTGATTGCTGGGTAAAGTGAGCAGAAGCGGATGAGCGCTCTGTACAGCCTCCACGCATTCCTGTCGCCGCGGCCGGCCGACCGCGATGACGATAACGCGCGCAGGCGCATCGACGCAGTGCTGGCACCGCATTCAACTCACTCGGCGCCCATCGCGGCCCACCTGCGTCGCTGCTTGGTCGCGGGTGGTCACCACCGGTTGGTCGAAGAGAAGCTGGTGGCGGTGATGGTGGCCGGGCGCATGGGCCTGTGGTGCCCGCAGTCCGTGAGCTCCGGGCTGCTGGCCGCCCTCACCGACCTGGCCACTGCCGGCCCGGCGACGGGCGACGACGGTGGACCCCGCCGCGCGGCCGCTGCCGGCCAAATCGATCACGAAGACCTGCAGGCAGCGGTACTAACACACTTCCCTCGTTCAGTGGCTTGCGCGGCTGACATCTTTTGATTTCGTGTGTGCGGGTCGAATTCAGGCCATCGAGGTGGTGGGCGTGATTCAGTTCGTCGACATGTGGCAGATGGCGATGATGGACTCGGTGGAGGTGGAGGAGGTAATGGCGATGATCGAATCCACGCTCATGCCCCTGTGCACCGCCGAGGACAACAGCGCGCCAGTGCGAAGCGCGGCCCTGTCGGCGGTGGGCCTGCTCGGCACTCTCTTGTCCCCGCCCGACATCGTCGCCTGGATCGAAGAGTTCGTGTCGACACTGCACACACGACACGACACACGCACTGTCGCACACACACTCATCTCAAGCAACTTGTCACCCGTGCAGGCACGTGGAATTGCTTCTGGGCTGCCTGGAGGAGCGCGGTGTTGACATTGACGTGCGCCAGGCGGCTGTCGACACGCTCCTGGTCTTCCTGGAGATCGTCGACCACGCTCGCGACCAGTGGGCCGACGACGACGACGACGACGATAACTGCGGTGTTGCGGAGAGCGACGGTGAAGACGACGACAAGGAGAAGAACGCGCTCGCCCTGGGGCAGCACGATCTGTATCAGCTGGAGGAGGTGGTCGAGCAGCTGACCAAGAGTCGCGAGCGGCGAGCCGACAAGGATGACAGCAAGCGGCTCCGACTTACGGCCGAGCGGCTGCTTCGCGTACTGCGACATCAGCATCCAGACCACTCTGGCGATGACGGGGCTGCGAATGACGACCATGTACGTATTCGCCCCCACCCGCCCTGCCATCACGCACCTCTTGGAGGTCGAAGTCTACTTAGCGTGTGTGTGTGTGTGTGTGTGTGTGTGTCGCGTGTGTCGTGTGATTTTGTGTGCCGTGTGATTAGCCGGAAGACGAGGAATGCGCGCCTGCGGAGCGGTTACTCTTACGTAATTCGTATATGAACTCCAAGACGGAGGTGTACCAGCCCGAGCTCGTGGTCTACTCAGCGTGGTACGCCGTTATACCTGTCCTTTTTGGTATACCACTCTCCGCGTGGCCTCACAACAGTTGGTCTCGCATCGCTTTCCGCCGGCCAGGCACCAGAAGCAGTTGCGCTCGCTCCAGGCCGTCGTGGGCACATCACTGCCCATCTACGCGCAGACTGGCCCAACCGCCCTCGCGGTCGCCGATGGCCCGCTGTCGCACATCATCCGGGAGATGGCAGAGCAAAACGAACTGGTGGTGGGCTACCGGGCCAGACGCAAGCAGAGGCGCATCGGACCATCGCTGGACCCCGCCTTGACCTTCGTAAGCAACCTCGCCGAACGCGCATCGGCCTGACGACCCATTCACTCACCTCACTCACGCGCACAGAAAAGGGCCAAGGGCACCAATCGCAACAAACTCACCAAGGACTACACCCACACGGGCCAGCCGCTCCCAGTGCCATCGCTGGTCCACTCCACCAGTGCTCGCGTAACAGCCCCAACTCCTCACTACACTGATGTTGGCAAATTCCCAAACTCATCACCACACGACACGCGACACACAGCGATTGACGTGGTCGGAGCGGCGAAAAAAGCGCAGTTATCCCTCTTGGTGGCTGCCGCCAGTCGTGCCCCACAGCGGCAGGTAAGCCCACTCGCCAGCCCCCTCGGTACCAGGTTGTTCTGCATCTAGGTTCTGGTGACAGAACAACTTTACATTGGTGCAGGTATGAACCCAACACGAACCGCGAGAGGCCGCCCGAGGGATTCGACCTGCCGGACGAGGTCTTCCTCGCACCTCACCCTCGCTACGTCCGCTTGGGCCGGGCGACAGAGACAAAGGCACCCAAAACGCAAAGCTCCAGGAAAAAGGCGGGACTTTACCGAGGGTGAACTTCGGGCCTGTGGAAAAAGAAAAAAATAATTATAAAATATAATTATAATAATCAAGATGGAGAAGGATGGAGGGGGGGAGGCCGCAGACGAGGTCGTGGCGTCGGTGCTGGCAGCGCGCTCGCACTACGAGTGTCTGGGGCTGGCCGAGGAGCTGATCGAGGACCCACGCCGCGTGCGACGGCACTACCGCGAGCGGGCCAGGCGGGTGCATCCGGACAAGTGCCGCCACCCGGACGCCCCGCGGGCCTTTCGCGCACTCACCCAGGCCCTCGAGTGCCTGGTCGACCCCCAGTCCCAGGCCACCTACCTTTCCTCACTCGTTCGATCCAAGAGAGCTTCTTCGCACACATCACCATTCACATCATCGTCATCATCTTCATCTTCTACTTCTACGTCGTCCGACTGGTTTCGGGCCGCGCCCAAGGCCTCGTTTCGCCAGAGCGCGTTCGCGCACGCCTATGCCGAGGCCATGCACGCCGCACGACGACGCGCGCGTGAGCAGAAACAGCAACAGCAACAAGAGCAGCAGCAGAAGAAGAGGAAGGCGACAGAGGAGGAAGAGGAGAAAGATGATGGTGAAGGAGAAGAAGAAGAAGAAGAAGGACCAAAGCAACGACAAGGGCCGCGGAAACGACCAGAGAGCTTCGAGGCCAAGCGGCCGAGGACGTCGCGATCAGTGCCCTTCGACTACGCCGACATCAACCCGTCCGAGCAGCCGCCGCGACCAACGCGACCAACCCCGCAGGCTGAGCCGCGGGCCCAGACAGCCGAAGAGCAGCGACGAGCGAAGGAGAAGACAAGCGAGCAGACATCAACGAAGAAGAAAAAGAATCATGGAGGAGGAGGAGGAGGTGAAGAAGAAGAGAAGCTGGTGTGCGCAGAGTGCGGGCGGCGGTTTCCTTCGCAGGCGACGTACGACCGACATCAGCTCTTCGGGGCCTTCAACCATCGCTACCGCCGCAAGGCCTCTTCCTCTTCATCCTCGTCTTCTTCCACGATGCAGCACTGAGGACGTTTCTTCCCTCTACTCAGCAACATATAGGAGGAATAAATCTTCGTAAATAGTATATATGTCGCTACATACTCCATCTGCGCTACACGGGCTGGTCTCAGCACTTGCAGAGGGAGTGATGGCCCTACAGGACGAGGAGGGAGGCGAGGAAGGCCGGCACGGGCGCATAGACCAGCGGGTAGCCCACCTCGTAGAGCCCGCCGAGCAGGTGCCAGAGCGGGCCGTAGGCGAGGGTGATGTTGCCGTCGAGCCGCGCCCACCTACCGCGATAGTACCACGCCCGCCTGCGCCACACGCGCGACAAGTAGTACCCCATCGCCACCTCTGCCACCTGCACAACATCAAAGGCGTCAGCGCATATGTTGGGCATATGTTTCATTACATGTGTGCGAGTGAGTGCGTACCCAGATGTTGAGAGGGTAGAAGAGGGCGAGGACGAGGGCCTGCGCGAGCGGGTCCCAGGCGAGGAAGGAGGGGAGGACGAGGGCGAAGAGGTGGTGGCGGTAGAAGTCGTTCATGATCGGACCGTAGAACACGTTGGCCCAGAACTGCTCCCATGTTGTGTGGCCGTTGGTCCGGAGGTGCGACGGGGTCAGCCGCGCTCGGGCGGTCGACATCAGCGCCCGCAGTTTATCAGTCGAACGCGTAGGCCCGACCGCGGCCAAGCCCATGGCTCTCCGCATGTCCCGCTCCTCGGGCTTGAAGCTGTTGAGTGTGGAGCTGAGCTCCGCGGCGCTGGGGCGGGTGACCGCTCGGAAGTGGAACTCGATGGCGGAGAATGTGAGGGCGACCATGACGGCTCGGATCTTGGCCTCGAGCGAGGTGAGCCACAGCCAGGCGACCAGGATAGCGGCGAGGCTGAGGTAGCGCAGCCCGCGTCTGGCCAGAGAGTTACACGGTGGCGGCTGGGGCACCTCGTGCGCCCCGTCCGGGTTGTCGACAAGGCCCGTCATCGGCTGGGTGGTTTCGTTGATAGTCCAAGTCTCGCCCAGAGCGTCGCTCGACTTGCATCCCTCTTCTTCTTTGGCCTTGCTCAAGCGTCCGTGGTGATGGTCATCGTTGATGTGACTGTGGTGGTGGCGCAGGCGCAGGCGCAGCTCGACGGACTTGTTCTTGCCCCGAATTCCGTTCGCCCAATCGGTGGCCACCAGGGCACCTTCGTCAAAACTGCAGCTCTTGCTCGTCATCGTCTTCTTGTTGTTCTCTCGGGTCGATGTTGATGAATAGGGTGATGTGCTGTGGCTACTGTTGCAAGCGGCTGGAGGATAGGGAAGACCCATGGGGTCGCGTTTGGTGTGCGGCTGCGTGCGTGTCGTGTCGTTCCGTGCTAGCTGGTAATGGTGGCTGGCGGTTCGGTGAAGAATTGGTGAATCGCCAGTAACTGGTTGTGTGGTGTGCAAAGTTGAGCTTGTAAGGCAGCAACTCTCTCTCTCTCTCTCTCAATGTTGAACCAGAATAACCGAGACGGAGGAACCATGACTGTCGCATGGACGCCTCCGCGTTGCCAACGCGGGGCAGCCGCCGTGAACTCTCGCATCACGGGCGGTTAGAGGCGGACAAAGGACGTGGATTTCTCCAGGAGTGCTGCCACTCTGGGCCTGCACGAAGGCGTCGGAATCCGAAACACCACGCTCGGAGTGGTTCCTCAAGCGACATTTCGTTAGCTTTTATGAGCCAACTTACCATTTATAGACACCTTTCAAATCGAAACAAAAGTTTTCCGAAACAAGGTTCATATGGATTTGCGAAAGGATATCGAACATTTGCTAAGATCTATTTGTTTCGGAAATGGTTTCGAAACGGAATTCCTCGAAGGCACAAACCAGGCGGGACGGCAGGAAGGAGAGGAGGTTGCAGAAATGAACGGAATCGATTCGTCATTTGATGTGCGCCCACGCCCACTGGCAGTGCCTCAGTCGCACCTGGTCGCGGGAATGCCCCCAGCGGCGGTGCTGCCGCCCGTCATCGAAAATCGTGACCCGATTCCCGAATTGAATCAGGAGGAAGATCGTGAGGTACTTCGCGGCCAAGAGGGACCCAATTTCGAGCGATTCCGGGCCATAGCCATCACGACAGCCGTCACCCACGTGCTGGCCACCGCGCCCGCCTCAACTCTCTACCAGCGTGCCTCCATTTCTCGAAATCACTATCGGCCATTGCCCACCATCTCCGCGCTACGCACACATGCCGCTGAATTTCGGCAGTTCCATCGCGAGGAATCTTTTCCCTTCGTGCTCGGCTCGGGTCTGCTCGATCTGTGCGATGGAGCCGTGTCAGGCGCGCTGCTTGGTATCCTCGTAGGTACTACACCAACATTTTTTATGCCATTTAAAAATATTTATATATTATAAGAACAACATATCTTAAAATGATATCATAATATACAAAATACAAAAATAAAAATGTTTATTTTCTCTTGTAGAGCTTTCCAAGGTTGGTTGGGTGGTCATGACCCTGGGAGACGAGATGGCGTTCGAGGAGACCAGCAACACCGAGACCAACAGGCAGCAGCCCGTGCCGACGCTGGCCCAGCGGGTGAAGCACCTGCTCTACTTCGGCGTCAGCAACGCCGCCTGCTTCGCCGCCGCCGCCGCCCTCTGCCTCCCGCTCCACATCGCCAACTTCCAAGTGCGACACCACACCTGGCGCGGCTGGCGCCCCGGAGTCTTCCCTCTCGCGTGCGTTCTCACCTTCTCTTCTTCACTATCATCGCCATCATCCGTCACCATCTCCAAGAACTTGGTCGTGGCTGACGTCAACAAATGATGTGTTATCTTCTCCTCTTACAGACAATACTACAAGGCCCTGCCGACGCTGAGTATCGAGTACCAGTTCATGCAGATCTTCAACCGGCAGCTGCGGCGGCAGGTCTACGACCTGCTCGGCCGACCGTTCTCCGTGCCGCTGGCGACAGTGCGCCGCCTCGAGCGCGAAGAGAAGGCCGCGCGACGACGCATCAAGGGTAAGGAAAAGCTTGTTGACGACGATGAAGGGGACGACGATGAGGGAGACGAAGAGGGTGAAGATGAAGCGGGAGAAAAGAAGGGCAAAGAGGCGCTACAGCGACGAGGCAAAGGGAAAAGCGGAGAGAAAAGAAATGGAAAATGCTCGCGAGTAGCGGGAGGAGGCGAAGAGAAAGAGGACGACGAGGCGCTGGATCTGGGCGATGTGGGCCGGGAGCTGGCGAGGCAGGTGGGCTTCCATGCGCTGACGCGCGGTATCGCAATCGGGGTGACCCTGCTCACCAGCGTGGTCCACATGCCGCTGTGCACCATCACCAACTCGATCCTCGCCTCTCCGAGCTCCTACACGGGACCCATCGACTGCGCCCAGAAGATCCTCGCCTCCGAGGGCTGGCAGGGCTTCTACAAGGTTGTACCCCTTGTCGCTCTCCCTAACACAGAAAACAACCAACACTCATCTCCACCATGTCGCACGCACCACAGGGTATCTTCTGGTACGTGCTCTACACGTCGGACGTACTCTTCCTGCACGATGTGTGGACTGGCGCCGAGTTGAGCCTTGCCGATTGAGCGTCCTGTACAGGCAGTACTCGTACTTCCTCGTCACTCTAGCTTGAACAACAAGCCCTCAATCCACTCCAGTTGGCTTCTTCTATTTCTTCTCTCTGTGCTACTCGTACACGCCCTTCCACTCAAAGGACCGGAACTCGAGGTTCCCTCGGTCCGGCCTTGGTGAGCCTTCGCCTTCGTCACCGCCGTTGCGGGAAGGACCCGGGGGTCGCTGCTGCTGCGGATGGTGGTAGGCGTCGCTGGCGTTGGGCGGCGCGGGCGGTGTTGGGGTGGTGGCGCGCTGGTGGCTGCTGGTGCCGCCCATGGACATGGTCAGCGAGTTGGCGAGCCAAGACAGGGACAGGGACGAGCCACGACCACCACTCCCCCCGCCTCCTGAGGCCGCGAATGTGAGA
>CACVKS010001379.1:0-10583 GCA_902749335.1 Acanthamoeba triangularis
CTTGTTGCTGGCGCCGGTGGCCGACGACGACGACGAGCGCGAGGTGAACATGGTCGTGCTCGAGTCGCCGTGCATGGACGAAAGGCGGGTCATGATCTCGAGGAAGGTCGGGCGAATGGTGGGGTCCTGGTGCCAGCACGAGACCATCAGGTCGACGTAGTCCGGCTGCGTGTCGCCCTCCTCTTCCATCATGGTCGGTCGCAGGTTGTCCCTGATCACGGCCACGGCCACCGCCGCCGGGCTCAGCCCGGCGTAGGGCTGTCGCCTGGTCATCAACTCCCACAAAATGATGCCTGAAGATGGTCAACGATGGTCAGTCGAGGTCAACAATGGTCATCAGCTCAAACAAAAGTAGTCAAAAGTGGTAAGTGTACCAAAAGAGTACACATCGGCGAGGATGTAATCGATGGCGGGCGACTCGTTGAGGATCTCGGGCGCCGTCCAGTGGAGACTGCCCTGGGCGTCCTTGGCGCCGGACTTCTTCATCTCCTCGCGGAACCGGGTGAGGCCGAAGTCGGAGACCTTGACGTTCCACTTGTTGTCGAGCAGCAGGTTGAGCGACTTGAGGTCGCGGTGCACGATGCCCGACGAGTGCAGGAAGTGCATGCCCTTCGCCGCCTGGTACGCCATCTTGGCCTTGAGCGTGAACGGCAGCTCCGGAATGAGCTCGTTGTGCAGCAGCTGCAGGTCACCCAACAGAAACCAGTTTAGCTACACGTGGAGGAGAAAGGGGCCGCGCTGGGAAAACGCACCTCGTAGAGGGATCCGAGGGCCATGTACTCCATGACAATGCACATCTTGGGCGGCTTGGTGCAGGCGGCCATGAACAGCACCACGTTGGGATGCCGCAGCGCAGTCATTACGCGCACCTCTTCGATGAAGCTGCGGGCGGTGTCCTTGCCGAAGGCGGCCGGCGGGATCATCTTAACCGCCACCTCGGTGCCCCTCCAACGCGCGCGGTACACCTCGCCGTAGCCGCCGGCGCCGAGCGGATCGCCCATCTCAAGTTCGTCGGTGGAGATCTCCCAGTCGTTACGGCCGCCGCCCTTCTTGCGGGCAAAGCAGCAGAGGCAGGCGATGACGCAGGCCATGATGAGCAGGAGGATGCCCACGATCGGCAGTGCGATGCCGAGCGACAGTGCCAGGATCGTGCCCGTGTCGTCGGAGCTGGTGGAGTTGGACTGGCAATAGCTGCCCGAGTAGCCGTCGTCACACTGGCAGCGCGAGTTGACGCACACGCCGTGGTCGCTGCACACCATGTCGTTCATGATGCACGAGTAGATCGAGCTGGCCGGCTGGCCGTTGCACCGCACGCGCGACAGCTGCGAGACCAGCCTGCGCTTGATTGCGCTCGACTTGCTGGCCACGGCGACAAAGTTACGGTCGGCAGCCAGGTCGGCGGTCGTGCTTGACTGGGACCACCACACGAAGTCGTACAGTGCCCGAGCCTTCACGCAGTCACCCGTGGTTACAGTGTGCGCGATCAGGGAATTGAAGGTGACGATCGGATATCCGCTCGGATTCGGACCTAAAAAGATAAGTGTCAGCGAATTGGGCAGTGAGTTAGACCATTGGCCAATTAGAGCAAGGCCGACGCACCCCATATGGCAAGCAGGTTGGTGACGTCGGCGTCCTGAAGGGCCGCCGTGGTGGCCGCCGTGGTCGGCTGCACGGCCTTGCCAGCGGCGTTGACGATGGCAGCCTCGCGCAGCTTCCGCTGCGTGATGATCTGGCCCGCCGAGGCGAACACGAACGTGTAGGGGTTCGCCGCCACATAGGGGATCGTCACCGTTGATGTGCCGGCCATCAGCGTACTGCTGCTGTTGTTGTGTCAGCTTCGTGAAGTCGCCTAAAGTCCCCAGCACAGAGGAGTGGTTGACGTACGAGCTGTTGCCGGCCACGACCGGGAAGTGATCAGGGTAGCCGCTTACGCCCACTGTGGAATTCCAGTTACGCACGGCTTCGGCCAGAGCCTGGGTCCACACTTGGGTGACGACCGAGAAGCCCGAGGAAAAGACGGGCATGATCTTGCGGTCGGGAAGGAGGTCCTCGATAGTGGGGTTGAGACTCAGGATAGCCTCGTCGCGCCAGTTCGTGATCGTCTTCCTCAGGATGCCGGCTACCACGTTCATGTTCAGGACCAAAATGCCCTTGTTGAGGATCTCGGGCAACTGTATGCGTGTACGTGCGTGAGTCAGCTTCTTAGTGAGACGGCAGGCAGCGAGAGTGGTTAGCTGGGTGCGTACATTGTAGACAAAAACCATGGGGAAGGCCGTGATGGTGAACAGCTCCACGTCATCGCCAATCCCGCGGAGCGTCTCTTCGCTCAACACGTAGCTTGTGGCTCCAAAGTCGACGTCATCTGATCAAAGATAAACTTTCACTCAACAAATGTGGAAGTGATCGGGATATGAGGCGGCGCGGTGTACCATCCTGCATGGCGGTGATGGCGGCGTCGGTGGTGCTGTCAAAGTACTTCTGGACGTAGGAACTGGTGGAGTACTCCTGAGCCCAATCGTAGAATGCGGCAAGGGGTCCACCGGTGCCGACAAGGTAGGCCACGGTGAGGGCCTGTTGGTCCTGGCAGTGGATCAGGCCGAGCTGGTCGATCAAGCGCTTCTTGTAGGCGATGGTGAGCGGCGCCCAACCATTGGTCTGGAGCGTGTTCTCCGTCTGGCCGTTGGTGGCCACCCAGGCCAGGATCTCCAGGAACTGCTTCAACGGAGTACAGTCCTGCTAGCGCAATTGGAAGACGAGCAACAACAAGAAACGATTGCCTTTAGTAAAGAACGAAAGCCAAGCAAAAGCGGAAGCACACAAAACTGGGTAAGAAGGTATTGGTACTGTTGTGTTAGTGTTGTTGGGCACGCCGACGAGGGAGACGTAGGGCATGGGCCACGTGTTGGTGCCGTTGCCGTCAATGATGTCGGCCGACAGGTCTCCTTCTTTCGCCCATTGAGATGGGTAGGGGTTAGGCATCGCCCCATACATACATTCAATGAACACTGCAGGACAACAAGAGGGCAGTAGTGCAAACCTTGGTGGACAGTTTCGATGAAGTCGTTCATGGCCGACTGCACAGTGGCAGCGGTGGGCTGGACAATCTTGCCCGCCTTGTTCACCATGGCGGCGTAGCTCATGTTGGATTGCTGAAGGAAGGCCGGGTAGTCGATGTACGTGATACTATAGGCATTGTCCTAGGAGTACAACAGTTACACCCAAAAACGTTACCACAGTAGTCGCCACAAGGCAACACATCGGGAGGGGGAAGAGGGTACCCTGACGTAGGCGAAGCGGTCCGAGGGGTTGTCGAATCGGAAGGCCTTGCCGTTCTGGGCCGGCGGCAGGCCGGCGAGCAGGCCACCAGCGGCGTCAAGTTGCTGGGCAAACTCGGCGTTAAATATGGAGAGGGCAGTCTTGAACACCTGCGAGCCTGCGGTTCCGATCAGGGTCTCGGTGAAGCTCATGGTGATCGGCACGTCGGGCAGGTCCGACGAGGTGAGGTTCTGGTTGAGCGCCAGGATTGCGGGATCCGCCCACGAGGTGATGGAACCCATGAATATTTGTGCCAGGGTGGTGCCATCCAATACCTGCACAGAGAATGATACGTGCAAATTAGAGTCAGCCAACCAACATGAGTCAGCTCGTGCTCGGGGGGCTCCGGTACCAGCTGGTAGGGCAATGCGGGCACGTTGTAGGCAACGACGAGGGCCACGCCGGCCACCGGAACCTGCGTCATCCCGCTTGGGACGAGGTCTTGCGAGATGGCGCTGTCAAGACTCACGAAGTCGGCGTTGCCCGCAGCGAAGGTGGCCAAGGCCGTTTCCGCGGTGGCCTCTTGTGTGTACTGCAGCACCACATTGTCCCTTCGGTACTGGTAGCCTGTGTGCCACCGCATTGCAACACCAGCGTCATCACCCAAAGATTAGTACATTCCCCTCTTCCTTTGACGAATCTATATCATTCTTTTTTGGCGCAGTGCAACAAGAAGCGAAGAACGAAACCGGTGGGTTTGTCTCTGTGGGAAAAGGGAAAAGAACGAAAAGGGAAAAGAAAAAGAACGAAAAGGGCGAAGTTGTAGAACGAAAAAGAAGAACACGGTACCGCTGCTGAGCTGCCGCCACAGGGAAGTCACGGAACCGGAGGAACCAACGCCCGTGATGACGAGGGCTCCTGTGCCTGCTTTCGGGTGAGAAGATGGGTTAGTTTGGTAGAGAAAGATGAGCTTGACCACTTCCACGGACTTGGAAGTGGAAGTAGGTAAGGACCCTCAGGAGTTCGTACCGGCAAGGAGAGAGAAAAATATGAGGGTGCAGAGAAGGAGGAGTGGGCTGCGGCGAAGCACGACCATCGTGTGTTGGGTAACTGGCCGTGAACTATGGTTCTATTTGTACACTGGCTGAGCCGCTTCCCGCCAGGCCTTGAGTTTTGGCACCCGAGACGGCAGAGTCGGGTGTGGGAAGGGGGCGCAGGCGGACGAGTCTTGCTGCTGGGTGGGGTAACAACAACACTGCGGAGAACAGGCCACAAGACGCGAACAGACACCAACGCAACACACAAGGCGGTAAGGCAACCAAATCGTGGTGCCGTATCTCCTGACGCGATCTTGTGCCCGTACCGCCTGCGTGGGTGTTTGCGTGAGCTCACGGTGCCTTGATTAATTTGGAGTTTTCGGTTTTCTGCGAGTTTGGACCACTCCGGTCGGTAGCCAGGTCGCTTCTCGTTACTGAGGACTCCGACGAGTTGGCCATTGGCTGGCGGTTCTCTTGTCCGCAGCTTATCCGCCACTTCTGGCCCAGAGAAAACACAAACCGGGAGCCACTGCCCAACGCGGGGGGAAAGCTCCACTCCCTGCCAACAACGTAGACCCGAAAAAGGAACTAACCCCCTTAAGGAGGCGCATGCCACAAGCGCATGTAGCCGCCACTCCGATTTCTCGTCTGGGTCCGCAGCCATTCCAACCGATTTTCCTCAACGCGAGAGCACCGCGCCGGGATTTTTCTACTGACTCTAACTCCGAGCCAGGTGGGCGGCCTATCCTGTTGGAAGAAAAAGTGCGATCTTGATCTGGCTGCCCAAACGTTTGCGCCGTTGAGACGTCACTCCTTTCTCTTTGTTGCAAAACCCTAAGTGACCGTCACTTCTCCTTTTCACTTGGCGATCTGGTTCTTCTTGGCCATGGACTCCCCAGCGGCGGCGAGGGACGACGGGATGTCCATTCGGTCGAAGTGAACCTCCACCAAACTCATCCTGCCCTCCTTCCTGTTCTTGGGCACGAAGTTCTCCAGCGCCTGCGCAACACAAGACTTAGTCAGACACGCAGTGGCCAGGTTGTTGGCATGGCAGCGACATACATCGTCGAGCTGGTCCTCGGTGAACACTTCGGCGCCCTTGGTGGCTTCGTCCTTGCCGCCGGCGAACACGTAGGGCAGAAGGTGGTAGGCCCACGGCTGGATGTTGTTGTAGAGCGGGTGCCGATCGGTGATGGCTCTGCAGAATTACGTTGCGAGTGAGAACCCGCACATGAGCTATTTGCTTACCCACACGCGCAGAGCACGAACCTCTCGATGGTGTAGCCGTCGTTGTTGATCAAAAACACCACGGGCTTGAGGTTGTTGCGAATGTAGGTGGACAGGTCCTGCGCCGTTACTTGGAATGAACCGTCGCCGACAAACAGCACCACCTCCCTGTCCTGTAGACTCATGAACGTGAGTTGCGTGAAGAGAGACAGGATCGCGCCAGTTTAAGTATAGTACCGTGTTCTTGAGGGCGATGGCCACGCCGAGGGTGGCGCCGACGGTGTAGCCGATGGAGCCGTAGAAGATCTGGCCGATGAAGTCGCAGCCCTTGGGCAAAAGGGTTTCGGCCACGGAGAACATCGACACTCCGGTCTCGGCGATCACCACAGAGTTGGGCTGGAGGAAATCGCTCACGCGGTCGAAGAAGCGGCGCAGAGTCGTCTTCTCGCCCTGGGGGAAAAAAAAAAACCCAACGTCAGCTATGCGCTAATGAGATGGTGACGACCGACCGCACCTTCTTCATGGCGTGCTTCTCGGCACCGTCGCCCTTGTCGTTGTAACGAGCGGGCTTGTGCACGCAACCGTAGATTGCGCGCTTGATGTCGAGGCTCTCGGGATCCCTCTTGGTGAGCCTCTCGCTGAGCTGCGCCATGAAGGTGACGAGCGGGATGTTGTCGTAGCTGTGGAACTTGACGTTGATCTTGTCGTTTGTAGCCGTGATGAGCTTCTTCGGCTTCAGGTCCGCCGAAAAGCCTGTAGGTTCGTGTGAGCCACCATAGCTGGCACAAAGGCAACGCTTTGGTCGAGGGCAGTCAGATACCTCCGGTGTTGAAGTCCGTCATGAGAGCACCCAGGTAGATGATGCAATCCGCGTTCTCGACGCGGTCCTTCACGTAGGCCCTGCTGCGGTTACCCTCGTAGAGACCGATGAACTGCGGGTGGTCCTCGTCAATGACGGCCTTGCCCATCATCACCGTCACTGTGCCCGATGGTACGTTAGCATGCACCAGTCCACCCGCCACTCAGCAAGGCAGCCGTATCGGTGGCGGGTGAGTTACCGTAAGGGAACCCGCTCTTCGCGAGCAGGTGGCGGAATTCCTTGGGCAGCTTCTTGCGAATGAGCTCCATATCAGCGATGATGATAGGCTTTTGGGCGGCCTCGATCATCTTGAGAGTCTCCTCCATGCACTCCTCGAGCACCTGGCTGTCCACGTCGATCTCCTTCACGAACTGCTCGAAAAAAGAACACACAAATTCACAAGTCACGAAAGTACGCAACCGAATGCACGACCATCAGAGCTGTTCGGGGTCGGACCTTGAAGTCGGGATCGGGCGCAGCGCACTCGGCGTTGCAGATGTCACTAACGCCACAAGGTGGTGTGAGTTGCATGTGAATGGCGAGACGGAGAGAGTTCAAAAAACGCGTACGCGGGTAGGCTGATGTAGACGGGGCTCAGCTTGGTGAGGCAGACCGACAGCACGCGATCGATCTCCCTCGGGGCGCTCTCGGGGTCGTTCAGGACGGTCTGTGCCGATGTCACATGAGAGAAGATCTTGTGGGGGATGCTGTAATCGCCTGTGAAACAACGACGAGGCCAACGAAATCAGAGCACGCGTCAGCAAAAGGGGACACGCGGCCTTGACCAAGTGCGGGCCAGCCCTACCCAGAGTGTGGTGCAAAAGCGGCTGCTTCCTCTGGTCCTCGGTGGTGGGCGATCCGCTGATGACCACAACTGTCCAGAGGCACAATGTCAGTCCACGAAGCTCAGTCCGACACATCATGCGAAGACGGTACGTACCCGGAATCCTCTCGGCAAAGGATCCGGCCACGGCGTTGAGCGCAGACAACTCGCCCACAGCGTAGGTCGTCGTGACCGCAGCCAAACCCTGCAATATTGTGTAATATATATACATGCATGCAACACGACAACAATACGGCGTTAGGACATGCTTCGGCACACTCCTTTCCCTGCGAATTTCATGTGGGACTGCGCCGGGGTGATGGGACGGTGTGGCCACTGAATCAAAAGATGGGAAAGCGGGGTGACCTTGATGCGAGCGTAGCCGTCGGCAGCGTAGCCGGCGTTGAGTTCGTTGCAGGTGCCCACGTACTCCATACCGCTCTCGATGACCTGGTTGCAGAAGCCCAGCACGAAGTCGCCACACACGCCGAACATGTGGTCCACGCCCAGCTGGCGCAGCCTGGTCAAGAGGTAGTACCCCACGGTCGTCTTGCCATTTTTCGTCGCTTCCATGTTGTGTTGAGTGTTGTGTTGTGTGCGAGTGCCCAGCGCACGCTCTTTATTCTGTGTGCAAACGAATTTGTCGTGGCACCATCTAGCCAACCACAACACGAAGGGTCCCCGAGTGGCTCTTGCCGAAATCTCTACGACATCTAAAAAGAGTAACTAAAACCAGAAATCTAGAGAAATCAATAAAGGAAATGAAATGAGAAAAGGAGGTATCCACGCCGACAAGGGCATCGATTGTCGAGAGAGACTGCAGTTGGGTAGCTTGCGCTCTTAATACAACAAATGGAGGAAGAGAGGAAGATAGTGGGTGAGAAGGAAGGAGCAGATGCGGCTAGCAATGGCACCCCCTCCCCTTCGCCCTCGAAGAAGAAGCAGAAGCAGGTGCACGGCATCCTCAAAAGCGGCAAGAAGGAAGCCAGGTGTGCCTCTTCCTTTCCCCTTGTACGCCTGCTGAGGTCAATCTAACCATTCTGTCCTTAATTTGCAGGAAGTCGGGAGTGGTCTGGGATGAGGACAATTTGATTTACAATGAATCCAACAAGAGCGCTACGATGAAGATCGATGAACCGCCTACGCCCTATAACAAGGAATACGATTCGGCCGAAGATGATGAAGAGGAGTCCACCTCGTCGTCAGAAAAGGAGAAGGGATCGAAATCAGACGATGATGGCGAGCGCACGTCCAGCGCTACTCGCAGGAATCACAGGGAAGACATCAAGACCGAGGAAGCTTCCCGTGCTCACTTTGATCAAGTGAGCACCGCTCTCGAGGAAAGCAAGCGGCGCCCGGCTAGAACTGCACGACCGCGCTTCTCCAGCGATGAAGACACTACGGAAGACGATGAAAGCGCCGAACACGGTACCGTGTCCACCTGTCTCTTCTTTGCCTTCTCTCCCTTCGTCATCGTCCTCTCTGCCTGTCTGCTGTCGCTTCATGCTGTTGTTGGCGGCGCCAGCAGCAACGCTTGATCTCTTGGTCTTACACTTGTTCTCACAACAATTGCCAGGAGAGAAGCGTGGCGAGTTCAAGAAGAAACGTATGCAGCACTACAACGAGTGGAAGAGGCTACAGGAGTTCAGGAGAAGGTACCTCTCCTGCTTGTTTACCAGTTTCGAAGAAACGCTACTTTAGGAACAACGCCTGACTTGGGGAGCTCTTTGCCGTAGCCACAGCAACGACGCCAGCGAGGGAGAGGACGACGCGGAGGAAGAAGAGGACGACGACAAAGATAGGGATGACGACGACACCAGGACCGCCAAAGCGCTGAGGACGTAAACGTGCCGCCGATTATCCGACAGGCTCTCCCACGCTCATCGCTCTCTCGCCGCTCGCAGGTGCGCTGTATCGTATTGGGGTATTGGGGCGCTCACGACTTGTACATTCGCCTGCACACACCCATGTACCGCAAAAACGTTCTTCACTTGATGCGTCTCTCTCTCTCTCTCCTCTGCTGCGCGTGTCCGTCGGGAGGAGATCCAACAGCAGACTCTGAGGAACGTAAACTCCCCTTATCTCCTCGCCTTGTCTTCTCCCGCTTTTCACGGTCATCTCAGCCAGCAACATGCCACGAGCCACCAACTTTGCGTCTCAAGGAGATGAAGACGACAGGAGTTCAGGGACCATGAAGGCAGAGCGCCCATTGGTGGTTGCTTCTCGCGGGGCAATGTCTAAGGGGCTGCCAAGAGTGCTTCCCTTGCCCCAATATATCTGCGTGCACGCTTCAATGTTTCCTCTCACACCATTTCGTGGACTCAGAGCCAACCCGCAACGTAACCGGACAGCTATCCCACTGGCCAGACAGGGTTCTCTGCAGGGGTAAACACCCTTATGGCAACCGGTGCACGGCCAATCAGGTACGCGCACTGTTTACCAGTCCGCCCAGTGGCTCGCAAGTTTGAATTCCTTGCCTAAATTGAGCCTATTATTGAGACTTCTTCACGGGAAGCGCAGTTCATAAATGGCGGACCAATTGAAATGCCACAAGCTCACTTCACACACCTCGACATGGTACCCCAGGTTCGCGTCGTCTCTATAGCCGCCGTGGTCTCCCAGATCCGCCAGGGGCATAAAAGCCCTTTTCGCTTAGCTTCCTCTTCTTTGTCATTCCCTCGCTACCGGCAGCACAGCTACCCACCCTTTCTCGCCAGAACCCTCTCTCTCTCTCTCTCTCTCTCTCACCCTCTTCGAGGAGAGCGTGTRCAACACCACATCTGTTCTCCTACAGCACCATGAGGTGCGTATCAGCCACCACGGTCACTCTTTCCTGGGTCCTGCCCTTCGCCCTGCTCCTCCTGGGTACATACCAGCCCTAGCCTCATCTTATCTTCATCTTCTTGGTTTCCAAACCACTCTTGGTTTTGGCTACATGCAATATCTGCTGTGCAATCTAGTTCACTCACTTCTTGTTCTGGGTCTCCCTAGGCACCACTGCAAGCGCAAGCGGCGCCGTGACACTGTACGGCGTTGGAGAGTACTCTCTGGTGGGCGGCCTGGCCAGCGTGGCCGCCAGCTACTCAGTATGTGCTACTTGCCTCGATGTTCCCATCTTCTCCCCTTTGCATCTTCTTGTCTCACCTTTCTTCTGCGACGATGACAGTACCACAAAGATTCGGTGACTGTGGTCTATGTGGGGACGCCGAACGTCACCACTGTCTTGCTGGCCTTCAATTATCGCTACAGCCAGTACGCGGCCCTCGACAGCCAAATCGACACGGACATGCTCGAACCGGACACGCTGCAGCTGCCCATCTTCGGTTCAGGCATCGTCTTCAACTACAACCTGGGTCCTTCCACACCCGCACAACCCCTGGTC
>CACVKS010001380.1:0-10583 GCA_902749335.1 Acanthamoeba triangularis
AAGGAGCACCATGGTCGTGTTCTCGCCGCAGGCCACATAGCGCACGGACTGCGTGTGCAGACCGTCGATCTTAAGCAGGCGCGGTATGACCTCGCCCACGGCGCCCGGCTTCACAGGCGACGAAGCCTTCCGCGGCGACAACGTTGCCTCTGATCATCATCAAAGCGAACAACCATCATCCAAAGTCAGTACCAGAAAGCGCCCTGGCGACAGGTGGGGCAAGTTGGTCAATAACCTCCCATACCGTCTCCTTTTTCTCGTCTGGTTCCGATGTCATCGGTGGTTGACCGTCGCAGCGGCTTCTCCTGCTGCGGATTCGAGAACGAGAGGTGACCCCCTGGTGGTGATCAATGACAATTCAAGCAATGCGCGGTCAGTAAGCTCACATGGAATGAAACTGAAGAAGAGCGATAGAGGATCAAGTACATATGTAGACGTCTCCGGTCTCGGTGAGGGCTGCGGTGAGCCATGAACCGCACGAGATGCCTGAGATCGACTTCCCGCGCAAGAGGCGGATGTACTGGGGCGTGGCGAGCACGCCGCCGGAAAGCCCCAGCGCTGTACCGTCACCGCACGTGAAGACCTCGCTCCCCACTGCGCAGGGCTCTGGTATGTGAGAAATGCACTGCAACCGCACCACGTTGTGGTGGGCCAAGGGCTAGTTTTGGACGAACCGGTCACAAAGGCCGTGTGACGATTACCGCACGACACGGCCTTGATGGGCTGGGTCACCGAGCTGATCTGGCGCGGGTAGCTGTGGTGCTGCAAATCCCCGAGTCCAAGCTATGGGGCACACGGCACAACGGTATCCCGCGAACCCCGTGTTAGCACAACAGACCAGCGCAGCCCTGTGCACGGTGGTTGGACAGAAGCGGCGACCGAGTACCTGGCCGAACTCACCGCTACCGAAGGTGAACAACTGGCCAGAGGGGTTGAGGCACGCGCTGTGCTGCCCACCGCAGGCGATTTGCTCCACGGGACCTGCAGGGGGCAAGGTCAGTGACCACTGACTCTGTCTCTGGCCAAACCCAACAGAAGCGCGTAGTGTAAGTACCTCCAAAAGCGTCCTTGGTCGGCACGGGCGTGTCCCTGTTCATGCAGTCACCCGTACCGCACTGGCCCTTGTCGTTCACGCCCCACTAAGGGACAAGTAAAAGGGAAAAAAGGAAAAGTAAGATGGGTGAGTGCCCTGTGAGGCTGGCTACAAGCTGAGCGAGCAGTCAAGTACACTGTAGACTTTGCCGTCGCTAGCAAGACAGATGGCGTGGTGCTGTCCCAGCGCAAGTTGCGTGATCTTCACGTGCGACAGGGCGTTCACACGTCTCGGCTGCACGTCAACAACACATGGCCCAGACCACGTCAGTCAGTTACTACGTAACGAAATGCACCGAGCTCCCGAATCACCAAGTGCTGGCAGGTGTACCGTAGGCTGCAGAATGATGCAGGGGTCACCGTTGTACGGTCCGTGGCCCAGAATGGGAACACCCTTCGATGTGATCCGTCCCCAGGTGTACACCTCTCCCTCCTCTGCAGCCACATAAGTGAACAGCACATCGAAGAAGAAGAAGAAGAAGAAGACGTGAGCTCAAGGCGAGCGAATCATAGTGCAATAATAATATAAATAGTGCATAAAATTGCCACGCTTGGAAGTGGGAGGAACCGGTAAGTGCGCCAGCCATGCCCGTGCTGGCTTCGACTTGAAAGATCCGCTTGCCCAAGAGACCCTTGATGCACCGCGGAAAGAACTCGATGTCCCACCCCTCCTCCCCTTGCTGCACATGGTTGGTGAGTCGGGTGCCGTGGGGAAGCAGAATCAAGCCCGGAACCGGAGCGCAGGTGTTGGGTGGGGGGAAAAGAGAGAACAGCTGTCGTGCCTTGGCTGYGTCTGTGTTGGGTTGYCCGTAGTTGGACGAGTACCCCAGGGTGCCATTCCTGTTCGAACCGCAGCTGAACACCTCGGGCTCCGACGGACGGAACACTGCGCGTGCAGCGATGTTAACACATATCTCTCATAAAAGATATGTGCATGCATGGTCGGTGATGGAGGAATGGGTTGGTGGGGGTATGGGCGTACTCTCGAGAGCCTGCTTGTCCTCGGCGGACTTGGTCTCGGACGGGTCCGGGTTCAGGCCATCGCCGGTCGGGTTTGTGGGCAAGAGGCCGGGCGAAATCTCGTCGCTCAAGTTGCGCCGAGGCGCGGTGGTCAAGCGATGGAACACCTGCAGGTTGCGCGCGGCCTCCGAGTCTGTGCGCCACACGGCGGTGATGGCAAACATGGGTAACCAACACCAGCGCGCACCGCGGCCAGACAGGTGTGATGGTGGTAGTGAGTTGAGCCTTTCTTTTCCCCAATCGGGAGCCGAGGGAGTGCGCACCGGTGGGAGAGAGGGACGACGACAAGACGTCGGTTTGTGTGGTCTCTTCGCCAACGGCTTCATTGATTTGGCCATCGCGCAGCCTCTTCTTGCGCGCCTCGAGCTCGTTCTGTGTGACGCGACTAAGGTGATCCGGTCGAGGCCATGGCCTACCAAAGGGAGGGAGGGTAGTAGTACTTTGAGAAGGTGGTACTCCTCGTGCTTCTTGATGAGGGCGGCTTCCATCTGCTTGAGCTCGCGTTGCTTCTGCTTGAGGCGCAGCAGCAGCTGTTCGTCGCGTAGCGTGAGCGCGTCACGGAAGGCGCCCTTGTGCGCCATCAGCTCGGTGTTGAGGTCGAACTCTGAGTCGAACGAGGTCGAGAGCAGCGGGCAGGCCCCGCCGCCAAAGCCAGACGCGGAGCTGGTCGATGCGCGGTGGGCCATCGCAAAGTCGATGATTTTGGAGGAAGAGCGTCGGGGCAGAACATGCGTGGAAGCTGCAGATGGCTCTGCTGAGTGGTACAGGATGCCATCTGTCGAGTCGTCGAGGCTGCCAGATGCCCAATTGCTGCGCATCTTGGGCGATGCCGGTGCAGATTGGAAGAGCTGTCGCCTGCTGGGGGATCCAGCAGCTGCCGACGAAGACGAGCTGATGGGTACGCCATCCCGAAATGACGTCGAGGGAGAAGGAGTTGGAGAAGGAGTTGGAGAAGGAGGTGCAACTGGCGAAGCAGGAGACAGAGAGGCAGACATCGATTGTGTCATCGATCGAGACAGCCGCCATGAAGATGAGAAGGAACGCGACCGCGGGGCGGGACTCGAGGCTTCTCTCTCTTCCCTCTGTGGCAACGGCTCCTCGTCGTAATGCGTGTGCAGATTGGTGGCGACCAAACGAGAGAGGGTCGACGGTCGGTAGTCCTCGACACTGAAGATCAGATTTTCATCTTCCATCTCCAAATCGCCCTCCATTTTTTGTTGTTGTCTCGCAATCAAGCTGTACCGTCAAGAGGCACCGGCACAGCCTGTGCGAAAGCGATTACAATCGAATCCCAACCTGAACGCCTGTTCCACTCGAAAAACACAGGCGCAACAAAATCAAATTAAAAAATAAATAAAAATTAAATAAAATATTAACAAAATGGTTTGGGGTTGGCGCTTGAGCCCCTCAGAGGGCGTCGTTGTCGGCCTCGGACTCGGCGGCCTGGAGGAGCGGCTCGTCGAGGGTGGGGCGACCAGCACCGCTGAGCGGGATCATGGTGATGGACCCGCTCTCCTCGTCGTTCACCAGCGGACGGTAGCGCGTGGACACCGAGTAGCGACGCGATGACGACGACCCCATTTGCGTGAACCGCCTGCACACGTGTGTCGTGTCGTGTGAGTTTCCAAGCATCGCCGTCGCGCGTGCGGCGGTGAGGTGGTAACGGACCTGATCCACGGCTTTTGCTTGGTGAACGAATAGACCACAAAGGCGAGGGCGCTGACGCCGAGGATGCCGAGGGCAATGCCCAGGATCACCCACAGCGCCGTCTTGCTTTCGCCATCGTCCGAGCTGCCACCCGCTGATGTGGATGTGTCGTGTGCGTGTCGTGCCGCGTGTGTCGTGTCAGCGGGCTTGTGTAGGCCATGTGGGTCGTTGGGGAGGGGCTAGGTACAGCTATCGACGGTGACGCTGAACGACGCAGCTGTCGAGGTGGGGTTGTAGACGGCAAAGTAGGCCGACTGCCCGCTCTTGAGCGCCACCGAGGCCTGCACGGCCGCCGACCCCTTCGACACGGCCGACGCCGTGGACTCGTAGCGAGTGGGGTACTGCCCAATTCGCGCGTACAGGCTGAGGCTTCCCTTCTCCGGACCCTGCGTCGTATGTGCCGTGTCGTGTGTGCGTGTCGCGTTGCGTTGCGTCGTGTGCGGTGAGGCACAGGCGTGAATCGAGACTTGATGGGGCGACGGTACGGTGAGGTGGGCGTAGAAGGTGGCCGACTTGGCGGCGGAGTAGTAGAAGAACGAGTACCCGCCGGCCTGCAACCACGTACGCTCGTGAGTCGACCAGCCGTATATTTCGTAGTACGGTACACGCAAGTGGTATTGGCCGTACCGTGACGGAGCCGCTGAGCTTGGCGCCGGCCTTGACCAGATCGACGCCGGCATCGAACTGCGAGGTGAGCGTGAACGCGCACGTCGCCGAATCCCGGTTGTAGATGCCCACATACCACGAGCCGCCTGTCCAGTTTTCAACCCCGCGCGCCGCAGCGGTCAGTAGAGAGCCCAGAGTGTGACCGGGCGTGACGTCAGCATGGCGTCAGCGGGGCGTGACGAGATGGTACCTTGGGGCCAGGCCGACTGAGTGCCGTTGACCAGCACGATGGTGTTGTTGGGTCCGCCGCGGAACTGGGCCGAGCTGGCATCGAAGCTGGCGGGCGTCGGGTAGTCGCCCCGCCGCACGAACACGTCCAGGGCCGACGCGCAGCCGCCCGCGGCCTCGACCACGAGCACCTGGGGCGTTGCCCCGCCATCGGCGCGCTTGCGCGAGGCCGGTACGCTGACGGCGTAGAACGACCACGTCTTGGGCTGCGACGAGGCGCTCACTGGCGAGCCGGCGGTCGACGAGGGAATCGCTGCAACATGACGACACACACGTGAGTGTGCGGAGAGAACGCGTGTGTGCACACGTGGGCGGGGAGGGGGGACGGTACTCGCTTGGGCGAGGGCCGAGATGGTGAAGTCGCAGCCGGTGGCGGCGGTGCCGTAGACGCCGACGTACCACTTGGCCGCCGAGCTCAGCTGCGTCTGGTTCAGCGCCAGGGACTGCCCAAGGGCCATTCACGCGAATTAGAAGTGGGACCGTCAACCGACGAGGCGGTAGTGGAGAGCGCACCTGTGAGGTCCCGGCGGCGGTGAACTGGTAGTCCGATGCGATGGCGTTGGGGAAGTACTGCTTGCGCAGGTGGACCCGGGGCTGCTGGGCGCACCCGCTACTGCACTCGGGAAAGCCGAGTAAAGCGGTAAGCAACCGCACAACCGCACACGCGTACACGCACAAGGGGAGTCTAATGAAGAAGCGTACGTGGAGTTGAAGAGGAGGTAGAGCAGCTGCGGCTGCGGGGCCATGGTGGTGAGATCGACGAGGTAGTAGTTCCACATGGGACCCGCCGGCGCCGTGCCCACCAGCTGCGTGCCCGCCGACGACAGAACGTCCAGAGCTGGCGACACGACACGACACGCGACACGCGACACACGACACACGACACACGACACACGACGTGTGGTGAGACGCGCGGGGGTACGCGAGGAGGGAAGAGAGCCGCGGGCGGGGCGTTGCGTACGGGTCATTTGGGCGGTGAGGTGGAAGGCGCACGAGGCGGCGAGGGAGTTGTAGACGCCGACGTAGTAGGTCTCCGTCGTGGGGCTCAGGGACATGGTCCGGTAGATCGAAATCTAAGCGCACACGCAAGCCATCGTTAGCGTGCGGTGGTGCATGCGTGTGCGGTGATGAGGGGGCGCGTCTCGGGATGGGGTACGTACCTGCGAACGCGGGGTAGAATCGTTGTGGCCCTCCAGGAATTCAGTGAGGTCGGGCAGCACGTCGCGTTCGACCAGCACCTGCACCGCGGGCACCATGCACGCCGCAGGCGCACCCGCGGCGATATCCAAGTTCACACTCAGCACGCCTTTGCGCGCGCACGACACACGACACGGTAAGAGCGCTCACCATCCAATAATCAGACAAGGGCAGAAGGGCGTGGGTGTGCACGTACCACGCACGGGGGCCATGTAGGAGAGGGAGTAGTAGGTCCAGCCCTGCGCCATCGCAGTGCCGGTCGTGTTGGCGCCCAGCGCCAGCGCGGTGACGTTGGGCTCTGCGACTCTGAGGGTCAGGCACCAATCGCGATATCACATAGGACACGCGGCAACACACGGGTCACCGTACGGTTGCTGGCCTTGGCGAGTACGGTGAAGCTGCACTCGTCGCCGGCGGCGCCCTGGCCGAACACGCCCAGATAGTAGGTGCCGGCCTGGAGCTGCGCCGTCACGTTGCCGGGGAACATGAGCCGCTGGTTGCCGCCGCCGGTGCTGGTCGCGGTGAACGCCTCGGGGCCAAAGTCCGAGAGTACGCGCGTGGGATACGACTGCCGCCTGCATGTGACCCGACACTACAATCAGACACCGTGTGTGTCGTGTGTCGTGCGGTGTGCGGTCGTGTGTGGTCGTGTGTGCCGTGTGTGTGTGTGTGTGTGTGTGTGTGGTGCCACATGCGGGTGTCGTGGCTGGCGTACCTGAGGTAGGGCGAGGGCTGGGTGGCGCAGTTGGCGGTGTCGATCTCGAGCGTAAAGTCGGAGGGCGGCGCGACGAAGGAGATCTTGAAGTACGACCAATAGCCAGTAAGGGCCGAGCT
This sequence comes from Acanthamoeba triangularis, assembly GCA_902749335.1. Classification (NCBI taxonomy): domain Eukaryota; phylum Discosea; order Longamoebia; family Acanthamoebidae; genus Acanthamoeba; species Acanthamoeba triangularis. The sequence goes on from CACVKS010001380.1 coordinate 6,745, forward strand.
GCTTTCCGCCTGGCCAAACGCCAGCGTCGTCGTGTCTGTGTCGTGCCCAACGCGCCAATGGCGACGGTGAGCCACCACGCACACGCACACGCACACGCCCGCACACACAATCGCACACATGCCCTCATCGTCGACGTACTCTGCAGCCGAGCGGAGATGTTGTAGGCGCAGGCCTCGGCGGAGACGCTGTAGACACTGGCGAAGAAGCGGGTGGCGAGGGGATCGTAGTCGGCCGCCTGCGACACGCCGTACACAATGTCGAGCGCGGCTCCCGCCACGTCCTTCTGCAGATCCACGATCTGGTCTTCCGCCGTCGCCAGAGTGTTCTGTACCCACAACCCAACGAAGCACCCGTTAGCATTAGAAATAATAAAATATATACTTTTTATAAAAATAAAATTACCATAAATGATGATAATATAATAAATAAAAATGCAAAATAAAAATGAATACCTTCTGCAGGAAGAGGGAGAGGGTGTCGGAGTCCTGGCAGGCGAGGGTAGTGGTCACCACGCGCAGGACGAGGACCGACTCGGCGGGCACCGGCTCGAGCGCGTAGTAGGTGTAGGACGACGGGACCACCAACTGGTTGGCCAGCACCGGGCCGAAGGGCAGCAGGTTGTGCGCTGCAGGCGTTCCACCACACCGCCACGGCCGATGCCACCACGTCAGCAGCCACACAAGGGACACGCATTCCTCGCATAGTTTGTTCGTTGAGTGGCGGCGTACTCTGGGTGAAGGCCTTGACCGAGTAGGTGCAGCTGGAGTTGCCAAACACGCCCAGGTAGTACGTACCCTGTCGTAATGGTGGGCATGTGAATGGAATGTGAGGCATGCGCGCGTGTGTTGTGTGTCGTACCAGCTGGAGGATGGGCGCGGTGAGGTTGAGCACGAGCATGTCGCCCGTCCTGACGAACTGGGCAAAGTCGTACTCGCCGTCGTTGGGCTCCAGCCCGAAGCGCACCAGTGCCCGGGGCATCGTCGGGCACTCTGCGGGGTCAGCCTTGACCTGCACGATCAACTCCGGCGGGATCGCTGCACGGCACACAACAGCACACGCAACCGCTCAGGCCTTGGCCTACGGTCGAGGGTGGTGCGCAAGGCTGCTCCCGCGGGATCCGGCGGCGTACCAGTGATGCCGAACATGAAGAAGTCGGCGAAGGGCGGGGTCGAGGACTGGGTGTAGACCACGCCCAGCTCCAGGTGCGGATCGGTCGACTGGTTCAGTTGCAGTGCAATCGTGTAGGGACAGCTTCCTGCGCCGTTGGTCACCCCGCCCCACACGCCCAGACGCCACCTGTCGAGGTCGAGGTCGGGGTGGTGCATCAGGTGAGTCGGCGGCGGCGACGGCGGGCAGTCAGTGGTGGTGGTCAGGCGCGTGGAGTGAATGGACGTACGCGCCGGGCAGGGCGACGGAGGCGTTGCCGCTGAAGCTGATGACGTTGCCGTTCTGCACCGTAGACTCGGGGCCGTAGTCGCTCCGCACACGACTCGGGAACGCATTGCGGCGCAGGTACAGGCCCGGCTGTGGTGTGGTGTGTGTGGTCAATAGGACGACGTGCATACGGACAAGAAGCGGAAGAGTACGGGCGTGGTGCAGTTGGCGTCGTAGGTGAGCTGGGCCGAGATGCCATCGAATTCGCCACCGACGTCGAACGTGTAGTAGTCCCAGTACAGAGGACGGCTCACACCCTGCATGAACGTGCCCGGAGCCAACACGGCCTTGTCTACGCGCACCCACACGGCCAGCCCACAACGGTCAGTTTCTCACGAAGAGAGACCCGTGGGGCGGCGGCGGGGTGAAGATGAGGGAAGGCGAGAGTACTCTCCATGCGGGCGCTGACGTTGTACGAGCAAAGGGAGGTGCCATTGTTGAAGACGCCGATGTAGAAGGTCCTGTTGTCGATCTTCACGCCGTAGATCAGGTCCTGGGCGGCCACCGGGTCAAGCGGGCCTGGCATTCCGGCAATGAATGAAATGTAAGAATTAAATTAATTGTTTTTTTTTTGAGACAAAAATGGGAAAAAAGAGGCAAAAAATGAGTGCGTGTACCAGAGAAGTCGCGCTGGGCGTCGTCGAGGCGGGACGTGGACGTGGGAAGGGTTTCGGGGAACATCTTGAGGATGAGGAACGACCCCAGGCACTGCGGCTCGTTCGGGTTGGTCATCACCCGCACCAATATCGCCCTGCCGCATACAACGCAACAGGCAACAACGCAACACAGCGCAACGCATTGGTGAGCCCCCACCCTGACACGGTCTCCTCGAGTTCTGAGGGATAGTACTTGGATTCCTGAGCGGGGCTGAGCTTGTAATAGCTGACGGCGCCCGGCGCGACCTGGTTGGGCGTGATCGTGTCCCACGGCAGCACATCGTTGGCTGTGTGACGAGAAACGAGCGTGAGCCAAGGTGTGCGTCTCTATCTCTCTCTCTCTCTCTCTCTCTCTGGGGGGGGGGAAAGGTGGAAGTCGCGTGGGCAAGCGGACGTACTGGTGCTGCGGATGCGGAGCAGGTACGAGCAGCTGTTGTTGCTCGATCCGAACACGCCCATGAAGTAGGTACCCTGACACGACACAGCACAAGGCCCAAGTGTGTCAATGCAGCGGCGCAAGTAGCGCAGTGCGTGTGCGGTGGTTGTGTGTGTGTGTGTGTGTGTGTGCTACCTGCTGGAGCTGCTGGCCGGGAATGGCCAGGGTCTGCCAGCCGTCGGGTCCCACGGTCCAGTTGGCCGGGCCAGGGTAGTCGTGCTGGTCGGGCGTCGGGTAGGAGTTCAACGAGATCACCGTCTGCGGCACTTCGGTGCAGCCCTCGGGCTGCATCTCCACCAGCAGCACCGGCGGCACATCCGTGAGGGCGAAGGAGTAGTAGTTGGGTCCGGCGCCCTCGACGGTGTCGCTGAACAGGGAGCCGAAGGTGAGCGCGTCAGCCGCGTCCTTATGTACGGTCAGCTGGTAGTTGCACCGCGCGTCCTGCGCGCCCTGGGTACCCCACAGCCCGATATTCCACCTACGCCGCCGCCGCCGCCACCAGTGAGTAAGGGCATGTGCGTGAGCGTCAAGTGGGGGGGCAGTGGGGTGGGGGGAGCGTACTGGCCGGCTCCGACTTGAGCGGGGTCGGAAGTGAAGATGATCGAGTTGCCGACCATCTGGCTCGAGTTGAGCATGTAGTCCGAGTGGATCAGGTTCGGGTACGCGTTGAGTCGCAGGTACAGCGTAGGCTGGGGCCATGTGTGGCCACGGGAAGAGCGACGGGTGAGCATAAAAGATACAAAGCGCGCAGGCGCAGGCGTCAAGTACCGGCGAGGGACACTGGGCAAGGTCTTGCACGGTGAGGTTGACAATGAACCGCAGAGGCGAGTTCTCGATGTTGATGGAGTAGTAGTGCCAGTTGGCCGGCCTGAGCGAGCCCTCGGCGACCTCGTCGTACTCGATGAAGTCCAGATCTGCAACGCCGCCGGTCGACACACACACACACACACACACATCGTGAGCGATGAGCCCAAACTGCGATGGGTGGTTTGTGTGGTAGTAGGCGTACACTCCATGCGAGTGGTGATGTTGTAGGGACAAGACGTGGAGCCAGTATCGAACACGCCCAGGTAGTAGGTGCCGTCGGGCGTCGGCACGCCGTAGACCATCGCCTGCGCCGCCACCGCAGAGCCGGGATCTACCCAAATCGATGCGAAATGGTTTGGGGCAATGTATTCAGAATTGATTTGGTTGGATGAAACATTGATTTAAATAATAATAATAATATTTAAATCAATGTTAATAAGAAAATAAAATCAAGTGGTTGGGCGTACCAGAGAAGTCGCGCTGTGCGGAGGGCAGGAACTGGGTG
>CACVKS010001381.1:0-10582 GCA_902749335.1 Acanthamoeba triangularis
CACCGCACACACCGCACACACCGCACACACCGCACACACCGCACACACCGCACGACAGAGAGGAAGAGACACGCGGAGGAGTAAGATGACAAGTCCCGTAACAACCTGCGCGGAGCCAAGAGCAACGGGGCGGGACCTGGCCAGCTTGGGAGTCAGAGGCTGCCCGTCGACCACGACCGAACCTCTGATGCTGTAAGCCGAGTGGTCGGCGTGGCCTGACACAGTCCTGAAGACACAATCACGCGCACAAGTTGTGGAGAGGGAGGGTGAGTTGGTTCTCGCCGAATGAGAGAAGAACAGTGGAACACAGAAGGTAAGCGCTGTGTACCTGATGAAGGTGGTCTTGCCACCACCAGAGGGACCGAGCACCGCCACCATCGCCGGGGCCTGCAATTACGGCGGTGTCAGGTGAGTCGCCAATTTTATTTTATTTTATTTTTTCAACACATTATTGACTTAATGTAAAATGATAAAATTATGGAAATATTTAATATTTAATATTTAATACTTATTTGATCTGGGAATGATTGCATTGAGACCAAGGGCGATCGAAGGGGGGTACCTGAAGCTTGCCATTGAGGTCGCGTAGGATGTGCTTGGGGGCGGCCTTGGCACCACCACACCAGCCCTGGAAGGTCGAAGGCGGAATGTAGACATTCAGGTGCTGGAATTCGATCGCCGAACCTCTCGCTCCGGGTGTGGACGCCAGGCTCGATGCCACGGACGACGAGGCTGAAGAGGAGAAGGCCGACGGGGAAGATAAGCCGACGCCGCTTCCCGCCCCTCCGTCATCGAGATGGTCGATGTCCTCCATTTCACCCGAATCGGTGCGCATTCGAACCAATTCGCTTCCCTCTTCTCCCTCGTCGAAGTCGTGCGGATCCATTTCGCCCTCTTTCTCTCTGGGGGCTCTCTCTCTCTCTTGTGCGGAAGGACAAAAGATGAAAAGATAAGATCAGATCAAACCAACACCAAGGCGCGAACAGACGGGCGTGCCAAACATTCCGAGAATGTCGCCGCTGCGGAGCTGCGGAGCTTCGCTGACAGCGACAAAGTCGCGATTCGCAGCGAGAGAGGCGGTGTGGCTTGTAGCAACAAACATTTATATGAGTGGACCGTTGAGGTAACCCGACACCCGGCGGTCAGTAGCGCTTACTGTCAAGAAGAGCTTCGATCTGCTTCACCACTGCCCTGAAGGGTGGTCGTCTCTGCGGCTATGTTCGAGCACGCACAGAGAGATGTAAGCTACAATCGACGCCGAACACACCTCATCGACTCTGACACTAACACTAACACCGATAACGGCAACGAGTGGGGGTATACGAACGTTCGGGTCCCAGCAGTCTTGGATGAGGTCAGCAAACTCGGGCGGGCAGTTGCCCGGGATGGTTGGTCGGAGGTTGTCCTCGATGATCGCCCTGTGATCGATGTGGTCCACAAAGCGAGCACAGAGCACCGGTGTGGGTTAGGCTCCTAACTCACCGGGCGTTCGGAGCTAAAAGCTTGTACAATGCCGGGATGCGGGGCGGGTGGATACCTCTGGCAGTCCTTCTCCTGGAAGTAGCCGTTACGCTGGAACCGCTCCCAGTACTCGTCGAGGAAAGGCGTCTGGCGCGAGGCCATCTCCCACAGGACGATGGCAAAGCTGTAGATGTCGGCTCGCTCATCGTACTCGAGCTGCTCGAAGTTGAGCACCTCCGGGGCCAACCTGGGGAGGGAGAGACGTGTGAGCAACCAGCGATCAGAGCGGCTTCAGAGCGAGAGCATGTATCATACCATTGCCATGTTCGAAGCGCTTCGTAGAGCTTAGGATTGACATGTCGCGCAAGTCCTGCGAGCAACGAGCGTGAGAGATGGGCACTGCCGCGGGGCCGCATATCGTACGATAGGCGAAGAAGAGCGCATGCGTACCAAAGTCGCCGACCTTGGCCAGAACCGGTGCCGTCACGTCCATGCTCACCAACTGCAGGTTGGGCGGAGAGAGGGAGAAGAGGGCGTCAGCACTCATGCAAACATCACTTTTGGTGGGGAAGGGACGCCGTACGAAGATGTTGGGCGACCGCAGGTCGCGATGGACGATGGGAGGCTGGAAGGAGTGCAGGTGCGACAGGCCCTTGGCGATGTCGAGTGCAATGCGCCAGCGCAGCGACCACGGGATCTTGTCGTCCGGAACCGGCTCGTCTCCCTGCAGAGAGGGAGACCCGCGAGAGCGTGCGCGCGTCAGGATCCAGACAGCCAGCGGGTCTAGGAATGTGTGGAATGCGCACCTTCTTGAGGCAGGCGCTGGGGAAGAGGCCCTTCTCACAGTAGGAGGTCTCCACCTGGGCCAGACCGGTCTCCTCGTCCTCGCTGACCACCACCACACGGTCGCCCATCACCAGCGGCAGCATGCGCTCGTGCTCCGTGTCATCTCGCCCGAACCCAGACAGGAAGCGACCTGCGCGCACGCCGTTGACAGAATGTTAGGAATATCACACAACGCGCAGGGTCAGGGTGTGGCGTACGTTTGCGAAGGGAGAGGGGAAGGTTGTGGGTGGAGTGGTTGCAGCGAACGGTGCCCTTCTGGCGGCTGTTGAGGAGGCGGTGGAGGTCGCCCTTGGGCGCGTACTCCATCACCATTGCCAGGGGGTTCATCTGCACCCCGTAGAGGCTCACCACATTGGGGTGGTCCAGGCAGCTGCAGCCACACCAAGCAAGCAGCAGTCAGTCAGTCAATTAACAACGAATCGATAAATGTGAGAGAGAGATATCAACTCACCTCATGATGAAAGCCTCATGCTTGAACTCGTCGAACTTCTTGATCTTGTACTTGGCCTCTTCCTCTTTCTCCAGTCCCGACTTTTGTGAAGGCGCGAGTGAAGGTGAGTGACGAACACGCCAACCGAGCCACATTCAGCGGCGCAACACTCAGACATGAGGAAGCTATACCCGCTCGTGGAGCTGTTTGACGGCCACCGCCTTGCCGTGCCAGAATCCCTTGAGCACGGCGCCGAAGCCTCCCTCGCCGATCTTGCACGCGACCGTCAGCTCCTCCGGCGATACCGTTCTGTTGGTGTGTTGATTAGATGTTAACGCAACTCAGAGCAAGCCGTCCCAGAGGGGAATAGAGTCTTCGGCCTGTTTGGGAGAGTACCGAACAGAGGCCATGGCCACGTCGGGAGCGATGAGGGCCAGCGGCAGCTGGTGGCCGTCGCAGTTGACCACCTTGCGTCCCTTCATAGCCGCCTTGACGGCCTTGCTGTAGGGAATGCAGTACATCTTCATCTCCGACTCGTCCAACGACGACGCCGAGCGGAGCTTCCCCTTGCCGGCCGTCGCTGCGTCATTATCGGTGGCGGCGGCCGTAGTGCCCGCCTCCTTGTCGACAGTCGACAGAATGTCGGCCGGGCCTTCTTCGACCTCCTCCGGCAGCCAATACGGAATGACCTTCCGCGTCTCGAGGCCTGGTCCCGTGTCGACAATACACCATCAGCCCCGCAGTACGCAACACGCAAGGCACACATTGGCGAAGAATGAGAACAACGTACCGGCAAAGCCCGCGAAGAGGGTGTCGGTGATGTAGACCAACTTTTCGAGGAGGGCCACCACGCCGCCCTCCGTGGCCTGCGAGCTGGAGGCAGATGATGACGACGACGACGAAGCGGAGAGGTCGGTGCTCAATTCGTCCTTGTGGCCCCGCAGGAAGAACACGAGCTCGTTCTGCGGCTCGGACTTCTGCTCGAAGAAGGCCCGGACGAGGCACGGGTTGCGGTTCGTCGAGTCTCCGTCCGCCGTGCGATCGTGGTCGCCCTTGCCGGTGCTGGTGATGAACTCCATCACGAAGCCCGTTCGCCACGCCGCGATCAACCTATCGCACACAACGCGCGCGGTGTTGACGCATGGTCAGCCACGCACACCTCTGTGTGGAGGAGTGTTTCCAGCTGAAAGACCGACGCCTACCTCGTCTTCGGAACATGCAATATGCGGACCATCAGACGAGCAAAGAGACCGACGGGGATGAACGACAGCAGATAGCGCCTGCCGAACGCGATCATGCCACGACCTGCAGGTCATCGATGATGCGGACATGGGTCATGTAACGGGCCGAACGCGCATACGGATGCAGTGTGGTGGAATGCGAGGTGTGTGCGCGTACCAGCCCTGGCATAGTAGGAGGTCCACTCGCGATCGAGCGCGTCAGCGGGGCACTCCTCGGGCAGGAGCGAGGGGACGATGATATCGGCGCCCGTTCGCTTCTCGGCCTTGGCCCTCTCCTCTTCGCTGGCCGACAGTCGCCTGGCGATTCTGATCTTGAACGCGATCTGTGCCCCCCCCCCCGAGACGAGATTGTGAGAATAGACGGGCCACGCCTCGGCAATTACCATGACGACGAGACGGACCTGGAATCGCTCAAAGATGCGGAGGAGCAACGGGTGCAGATAGCGCGGGAAGTCGAGCCAGACCCAGTGCAGCTGCTTCTCGTTGAGGATGCCATTGCGCACCCACTTGTTGCTGAACGACACCACGCTCTGCGCAGCAGATCGAACGCGAGCGCGTTGGCATGGTGAGCTCGTGAGGTTACCGCTGAGAGAGGGCTCCTAGTGGCCTTAGAAATATACCTTCATGACGGAGGCCAACCACTGTGGGTTAATAATGACCAAGTCTCGCAGGCCACCAAAGGCCTCCTCGAAGTGAATGAGCAGTCCCACGTCGTGGAAGAAGGACACCATCACGTGCTGCGCCAGACACACGCATACACGACACACGCACACACGACACACACAGAGCCCGACGTGTCAGTTCTCTGGAGTCGGATGCGGATGCGGAGAGAGTTGTGGTGAGCATTGCACATACCATATCGGCGGACGAGGTGATGCCACAGTTGCGAGCCACCCGATCGAGGTCGTCCCAGCAGATGAAGTTGAGGGGCTGGTCGGTAGTCACGCCGCCGGAGGACCATAGGTCCCCTTTGCCCTCCTTCTCGGTCGACGACACCACCGCGGGCAGGTCCGACGTCGACTGAACCGCGCGCAGATTGCCGCGCGACGATCGACCTGCGCAGCTCGTCGCGGGTCAGACGACGTCGAACAGCGAATGCGAAAGTGCGTGGTCCGTACCGTTACGCATATTAATGATGGCGTTGTAGAAGCGGTGGTAGGAAGTGGGAATGACGGCTCGAAGGAAAGAGTGTCTCTGCGCGATCGAGATCATCTTCTCGACCAGCTCCGGCAGACCCGCCCCCGTGGCACTGCTGACGAACACCACCTCCCGGATATTCGAATCTTGCCTGTGTCGAAGCCAATGGTCAACGGATGTGAGTCTCGGAGTTTAAAAATTGACCAAATTCGGTGCCTTTTTAGGTCCTAACCTTTTGAGCTGTCGGGCCAGGTTTTGGAGGGCGTCGGTGTCGACGTCCGGGTGGTCGATGTGCGTGCCGACCAGAAGAATGGGCGTCTCGAGCCCCTTGGTCGACACTCGGATCTGGTTGACCCAGTACTTGATCGACGCCGTGGCCTTCTCGCCCTCGGCCGCGTTGAACACCACCAGGTAGATGCTCCTCGCCGTCAGGAAGAACTGTTGTCGAAACGACAAAGAAATCGGCCCAATTGTTGGTGAGCCAACGCTCCAACCACAATCGCGAGCGACAGTGTGTGTGGGGTTGGCTTGTACCTGATGCGTGGGGTAGAACACTTCCTGGCCGCCAAAGTCGTAGGTCTGGAAGATGACCTTGGGCCGCTCCCGTCTCTTGGATTTGCCCTTCGACTGTGTGTTTTGAGCTGGATCGTACACCACCACCATCGTCACCCACATACAATAACAATGTGTGAGGATTCACTGGACGCATACATGGCCCACAGCAAATTGGTGGGATGCAGATTAAGACTGAGATGGTACGTACCAACGGCGGAGATCTCCTTCCGCTTGGCGTAGTGTTCGGTGGACAACTCGCCCAGGGCTATGCCGTCTGTGCTCAGTGTCCGCATGAACGTTGCAGCCTGCGTGCACACGTGAGGTGAAGAAGAACATGGCAAGGCCGTCGTGAGAGGAGACAAACACGAGACCGGTCGGTGTGCACGTGGACGTGGACGTTTGGCGCACCTGCGATTGCCGATCGCTGACCTTAACGGTGATCTTGGAGTCCGACGTGTAGTGGAGCTGCCCGCTGAAGAAGATGGCCGACGAGGAGGACGAGCCCGCGGCCGCTGCGAGCGAGGTCGAACTGTGCGTGGCCGAGGGCGCCGAGTGGGCCATGAACGCCTGCAGGGCCTGCAGCAGGGACGTCTTCCCCACATTTTCCTTGCCCACAAACAGCAGTTTCACCCGCCGCCACGGCTCTCCTTTGCTCTTGTCCAACTCCTACAGACCATCAACCCCGTCAGCAACTACCCGTGTGCGTGTGCGTGCGTGGCGGTGCGTGGTGGTGGTGGAGGGTTACCCGCAGATAGGAGAGGAGGCCACTGAGCTTTCCCTTTCTGATTTCAGCAGGGATGCTCTCGAGCGGGTTGGCATCGAGCAGGAGCTTCTTGAGATTGCTGAAGTGGCCCAGGTAGGTGGGCAGGTACGTCAGCTCGTTGTGCGAGAGGTCCAGCCGCTCCACTCCTGCACGTGCACACACAAAGAGGAGTGACACGGGTAAGCCAAACAATCAATGAAACCAAGCCACTCGTGTCAGGGACCGGTACCGGAGAAGTATTTGACCCATCTGGGTACTTTCTTGAGTCGCTTGTTCGACAGGTTGAGCTTCTTTAGCCTCTTTAGCTTCTTGACGGCCTGCTCATCGTTCGAAGTATTAATGGATGGTTGAGGGAATGAGTAACGAGGTGACGACGACGAGAACGTACAGCCTGGCTGGGAATCGCGCCGTGCTCCAACAGAGCGACGATGCCCTCCGTGTTCTTCCGAAGTGCACAGAGCTCGATTGGGCCCTGGAACACCAACGATGACAGAAAGAATGTCAGAAATGTGCAAGCTTTGCGAAATGCCACCCTGTGCAATTCTGCTCTGGGGTGTCCAATGTACCTCCTGTTGATGGAAGAGAGAGAGAGAAAGATCCGACCTTTGTCAGTCAGCGTGTACAACAAGGAAATATATCAACTGATGTGCGAGGGAGAGGGCGCACGCACCATCGCAACACCCATTTCCTGATGGCGTCCGATGTCCACACGCCACATGTAGCCAGCCGCCGAGTAGGATTAGGAAAGTTGGAGAGGAGGGGGTGAGAAGCGAGGCCCTCACCGCCCAACACACAGTACTTGATGATGTTGTCGACATTCTCAGTCCATTGTATTGGTGGAGGCGCTGGCATGCGTACCCTCTGCACGGCAGAAATGGAGAAGAGAGAAGGCTTGAAATTAGGTGGTGTACCATTCGGAAGTAAGTAAAGAGCGGGCCGTACGGTTATCGGGAGAATGTTGGGATCGGCGCCGTTGTTCAGCAGGTAGCGAATCAGCTCCACCGACCCTCGCTCACACGCAGCGTGAAAGGGCGTCTCCATCTGAATGACCAACCACCACCGTAGAAGCGCGTGTAAGAACAACAAACCTCCCAATGATTGTACTATTACGGGGATGGGCGTACCGTCTGTTTGGTGAAGTGAGAGCGGAGGAGAAGAAGAGTGTGGAGGAGAAACGAATGTGAGACGAGGGGTGAGTGTTAAGCTGGTGGCCTGTTCACTCAATTCGTAGTGGCAATGGCCGTACCATCTGCAAGGCGACAGAAAATGGCGAGTGAGTGTGGGCCTCGCACGCATGAAAAGTGGGGGAAGGGAGACGGGTTGCTACGTACATCCTACAGCGAATAAGGATAACCGGGACGTTTGTTGAACGATTTCGAGGGTGAGCCCATGATCGCTCAGCAATTGTCAACAAGAGGCGCAAAGGGGCACGTACAGTCTGCAGAGGGAAGGAGGAAGGAACGACCGCGATTAGATTTTGTTTGCTTGCATGGACATTAATGATTTTAGGAGAGCATGGGTGGGTACCATCTAATGGGAGTTGTAACGATGCAGAGAGGAAGAGGGGATAGGAGAAAAGAAAAGAGGGGGGTTAGACAAGAACGAGGCCAACAACTGAGCTGAGGAAGCAGCGAAGGCCGTACGCTCTGTGGAGAATAGGGGAGACAAGAGAGGAGGTTGTCAGCAAAAACTGTCCAGTAGCTCCGAGCAGCTGGTGAGAGGGGGGAGGGATCGTACATCATCCTGCGCAATGGGGACGCCGAGGTAAGGAACCAATGGAGGAAAGCGAGCAGAGGCGAGAGCGTGAGTGATCACCCAAACTGATAAGGACGGCCATCGTGAACAAAAACGTACCAGCTGCACACAAGAAAAGAGGGGACGGTAAGCAAGCGGAGATAAAGTGGAGGGCACCATCACAGCCTTAAGGTTGACCAAGTACCGTTTGGAAGTTCCACTAAGCAACGCGCATCAGAGAATCACCGCACCGATGCCACACGACCAGACGTTTAAGCACGAACAAACAAGAAACAGGAAGCAGGGATCAGTATTTCAAGAACCAGGGTGCAATCAGGCCTAACGCTCCTCGAGTTGCCCTCCCGCCAAGCTACGGCACTTACCCTCTGTCGTTAGATATGCGAAGAAAAAAAAGCATGCGGTGAGTGCGAGGCCATGGCCAATGAAGAATGTAAGCAATGTACGGAATGAGAAGGCGTTGCGTACCCTCTGTAGAGTGGGGCGGCACCGGGACACAATGGCACGACGAAATGAGCAAGAGATGAGTTTCAAAGGGACAGACAGATCATGAAACGCTCAACATGACGGCAAGCCGGTTTAACGTACTCCCTGTGATCACGACAGAAAAGACATTGACATTGTTAGCCAAGGCGCGCTACTACGCTGCACTTCATCGATTCGATGCGTGTGAGTGGGTGTAACGGTACTGTTTCAGCGTTGACATCGGCTCCCTTTTCCACTAGCAGACGCACCACGTCGAGCCTGCCCCGCTCGCATGCCAGATACAGCGGTGTCTAATATACGTAGAAACGGTACGGATCAAACAAAGAACGAATTAGTCGACGGCGCGAATTGGAGCACGATGCCGACACTCGCAGAGGAGTCGCCCTCGACGGGTGGACGGACAAGTCGGAAACAAAGCACAGGAGGGCGGGGCACGTACACGCTGAAGGTGATCACAGTCGGCGGGCATGATTCCCAGGGGAGGAGCAGCAGGGAGAGAATGGTCGGAGTTAGTGCGTGTGGATAGAGGAGCACGAGCGAACGGGGTGTTCGGGGTGGTGTTGCTTGCTTGTACCTCCTGAGCGTGTGGCAACACCAGAATAGGAAAGAGATAGCAAAGGTTAGTGCATTGTTGAGGCGCGGCTCCGGAGAGCTCCTCGCGGGAAGGCGGGAGAAAAGAGTGATGATCACGGGGGGCGTGACCACAGCGGAGAGAGGACGCATTCTCACGTCACAAGAAATGCACACGTCACACAAGCTCGAGCGCGTACCATTTCCTGTGCGGCGCCGGAGGATGCACCCGCGAGAGAGCAGAGAACCACGAGTAGTAGTTGCACAAAAAAGATAATCATCAGTTATGGTCCAAAAATAGCCTCAAACAACAAAAAGGATAAATAAATAATAAAATTAAAATAGAGGAGGATCTGGAGGAGATAAAATGACCACAAAAGCGTCGATAGGGGCAGAAATGCCCGTGAAACCAATTCGTCCGGGCGGTGAGTTCACTGCCACCGACCTGCTTGGCACCGGGGTCCGTTCCGCCACAAGCCCCGGGGCGGGATGAAGGAGAAGAGGAGGACGAGGAGGAAGAGGGTTCCGAAGGGAGGGGTAAAGCCCAAGGGTAGTTACCTCTGTCTGGTAGAGGTGGTTGACGTCGGCTCCGAGACTGATGGCTTCGGCCACGCGGTGTGGGTCGTCGGCGAGGATGGCGCGCTGGAGCTGTCGCAGCCGCGGGGTCTGCTCGTCGGCCCGTAGCGCCTTCTTGTTGTTCTTCACCTTCAGCYTCATGCCGTCGTCGTCCTCGACCACCACCTTCTTCTTGCCGCTGACGCTAGCAGCGCTGCTCTGGCTGCTGCCGAGCTTGATCGTGCTCCCTATGGCGCTCACGTTGCTGAGCAGCTCCTGCTCCTTCTTCTTGTCCTTGTTCTTCATCTTGGGCTCCGCTGCTCGGTCTACGTTTCCATCGATTTCATCCTTGTACGGATGCACACCACGCTGCTGCCCCTTCTTCCCTCTACTGCTGCCGCCGCTATTCATCTCCAACGTTGTCGTCGAAGTAGTCGTGGACGTGGAGGCGGGCTTGTTGTTTACGTCCACCGGATCAAAGCGCAGCTGCTCCTTGGCCTTTTGCTTGCGATCGATGCCGCGCCCGCCCAGCGCAGATGCAGAGGATGAGAGGGATTTGACGCGGCTAGTCGCCTTCGTCTTCTTCCTTTCTTCCGTGTCGTCCTCTCCCTCCATCTGTGGCGTTGTTTTTGTCGATATGGAGGACTTGCTGCTGGTGTTCATCCTCTTCTTCCTTTCGTTTTCTCTGTCTGCCTCCGCCGAGAATACGAGGCTCCGCGTGGTCCGTCGGCCTTGGACTCGTGGCTCTCCGTCGCCACCGCCCGACCCGGTTGTGATGGTGATAGT
>CACVKS010001382.1:0-10579 GCA_902749335.1 Acanthamoeba triangularis
GGGGGCATGCAGCCCGGTGGTGCGTGCGGTAGTGCGTGTGCGATTGTACCTTGAGGGCGCCCATCGATTCGGGGAAAAGGAGAGACGAGCAGGCCTCGGGACTCTGCGCCAGCTGCATGAACGGCGTGTGCAGCGAGCACCTGCGCCATTGGCACACTCATCTTGGTCAGGCCACCTACGGGGCATCATGATGCGCCAGCGCCACACGCACGCACACGCACACGCACACAAACGCACGTTTCAGAGCCGTAGACGAGGTCGCAGTGCCCCAGAATCGTGGCGGCGATACCTGGCAGGCCGAGACTCAGTTGTAAGCGCACGCGCCCCGAGCAGAGAGAGGGAGTCCAAGTGCGCGCAACGTACCCACGGCGGGACCGTTGACCGCGGCGACGATGGGCTTGGGGAAGAGGATGAACGCGTTCACGAAGCGGGTCAGGAGGTCTGCGGGAATCGGTCCGCCCTCTCGGGGGAGGGAGAGGTGAGCTCAACGGGGCGCAGTGCCGTGGCCACGGGAAGTGGCGAAGGAGCAGGAGGAAGAGGCGAGAGCCGCCTACGGACCCTTGGCCGGTGTGGTGTCGGTGGAGTCGGCGCGCAGGAAGTTGGCGAGGTCGTTGCCGCTGCTGAAGTAGTCGCCCGCACCCGTGAACAGCTGCGCCCCGGAAGAGATTTGAGGAATTGCAGAGGGGATTGTACGCGTGAGCTTGAGAGAGAGGATGGTCGTACCACAGCGCGAACGTTTTCATCCTTTGCGGCTTGGGCCAGAGCGATGATGCATTCCTCGTACTGCTCGTGATTGAAAGCGTTCTTGCGCGAAGGCCTGTTCAGCCGCAGAATGAGCACGCCCTCCTTCACCTCCGTCGTAATCGCCGTGAACCCCATCTTTGTTTATCTTTGTTTTTTCTTTCCGTTTATTTGGGTTTTCATTTTGGTTTTTTTTCGGACATTTTGTGCCGGTTCAATGCGGCCACGTCAGCTGCGCACTCGCCCTCTCGCACCACGACTCTCTCCCAAGCCACTTCGCATAGTGTGTCGGGAGGTGGTGACTGTGGGTGACGCCAACTTCACGACGAGGGCAGCCGTCCAACCACAACGATTTCGAAGTGACGCCGGCCAATAGTGTAGTGGATCGTGGAATGAAATTACACCGTTCGTCACAACTCCGCTAGATTGTACAGCCAGCAAAGCGACTTGCTTGGAGCGTTTGTTGTTGTTCCCTCACCCCCACCCGTTGTAGAGGTGAAGGGAAAGCTTGCACGTAAAGATGACCTCGCTGGTGCGCAAGCTCACGGCCCTGTTCTCCTCCAACAATACCAACCACCAACAGCAGCAACCTGAGGCCCAAGCAGGAGAAGTAGAGCCTGCGGCCACTGAGGTGACCTACCCTGGAGCCGAAGGCGGCGACGCGAAGAGGGAGGAAGAGGACACGGAAGCCTCGCGAGCGGAGAACCCAAAGACAGCGAACCACAAAGAAGACGAAGGTAGTGGCGGGGAAGAGGTCGGGCGGGCCGGCGACGCTTCGCCGCTGAGTACTGAGTCAGGTAGTATTGAAGGCTACGACGTACCCGTGCCAGGGGAAAAGGCGACGCCGAGTGGTGAGACCAACGTGAGAGAAGCGGACAAGGAGAAGAAGCCGAGCGCGGAAGATGAACCACGAGTTCAGGGTACTGGCGACAGAGGAACGAAGAAGAAAACGAAGAAGGTGACGGTGCAGGCCGCAAACAAGTCCAAGGCCGGAACTAAAAGAGCAAAGAACGAAAGCGACGAAAAGAAGGAGAGCGGAACCACCGCACCAGAGCAAAGAGAGCGGCGACCGACGCTGGTGGGCCGTCTGCGGACCCACTCGCTCGCCAACATCTTCAAGCTGGTCAGCTCTGAACCGGCCGCCGAGCAGGAGAGCGCACTGCTCGACCCCGCCGAAGCCGACGGCCCGGCCGAAAAGGATGGTCTTCTCTTCAAGGAGGGTACCTTCCTCTTCCCCCTTGGCTCCCGCAATGTCAATGTGGTGGCCGATCGTTGCTGACGTGGTGGCCTCTCTCCATCGTTGGTGCAGGTGGGCAGTGGAAGACGTGGAAGCAGCGGTGGTTCATCCTCAAGGACGCCAAGCTCTACTACCGCGCTGCCGACAGTGTACGACAGGCCTGCTCTTGCTTGGCGGGTTGGCTGGTTGCTGATGGCGATGGTGGCGCTTGGAGCTGATGCTGTCCGCCCGTGACAGACCAAGCTGCTGGGCAAGATCGACCTATTGAACGCCAAGCTGTCCCTCGAGGAGCGCTACACCAACCCCGAATTTGAGAGTACGCGCGCGTACCTGGGCGGTGTTCGCCCGCGCCTCTGCCGCTGAAGCTGACCGCCGCCGCAGTGCGAACGTGTCTCGTGATCACGTACAGGGAGGCCATGCGCCGGAGCGGCGGCGGCGCCACGTCGCCGCGTAAGCAGGCGGTCCGGCAGTACTACCTCTTCGCCGAGGAGTACTTTGCCACGGGCAAGTGGCTCGAGGCCATGAAGCTCAGCGTGGCGCGCGTCGCCCGCGAGGAACGCCGTCGGATGCGGGCCGAGAGCTGCGAAGCCGCGGCCGCCAGCGCAGGCGGCGGTCGAGGCGACGCTGTCCTGACCAGCAGCGGCCGCCTGTGGACGAGCTCGACACTCACGCCGACAGCTCGCCGGCCAGACGGCGCGATAGAGGAGACAAAGAACCAAGAAGCGACGACGGTGACGAAGAGAGAGAACGCAGAAGCAGAGCCAGAAGAGAAGGACGAGCCAACGGAGGAAAGGGAGAAAGAGGAAGAGAACACACCAGAAGAAGCGCCGAGCGAGCCAGGCCTGGAGTAAACAGGGGTTGGCGCCCTACTTTTTTTCTTGATGCTGTGTACGATAGGACAGAGGTTAGAAAATTGGAATGAAGCAGTTATTTGTTATTGTTGTTGTGCACATGGGTGGTCAGCTGGGCTTCTTCTTCTTCTGGATGGTTAGCTCAGATGTAGAAATCCTCCTGGGGAGACGAAAGAGCACGTCCGTGAGAACACACCGCACGAGCCCCACTGTACGCACGCGCGGGCGGAGGAGGAAAAGTACCACGGCAGGCGCGTGGCGGTCGCACAGGAAGGTGGCGAGGTAGATTGAGTCGACACACGGAAGGCCCACCTCGGTCAGCCTTCGCACTGACTTCTTCTCGGCGTTGGCGCCCACCAGACCATACCGATGCGCCTGCAAATTCTTCTGTTTAGCGCGGCCCGATGCGCGTGCGTACTCTCTCTCTCTCTCTGTGTGTGTGTGTGTGTGTGTGTTACCTTGTGCTTCTTGATTTTAACGAGAGACCGCGTGGATATCAGCTTGCCGCCACCTGCGCGATTGCCGGGTTAGTCAGTACGAATGGCGTGGACCACAGGCAAGAAACCAACGTCAACGCAGGTACCTGACTCGATGATCTTGGCCATGATGTCGGGCATGGGCTCGGTGTCGCCTACCAGGTGGAACTCCCAGCCTTCGAACGCACGCTTGCCCGTTCTGCCATGGTGGGCGGAGCCGTGAGGCGCGTGAGCCAAGGGTGTGGCCGGACGGCCGCGAAAACAAAAGGAGGAGGGTGAGTCGTACTCGAGCAGGTTCAGCCGGTGGCGACGCATGCAGGCGGCCCAGATCCGCTTCTCCTGCTCGTCGTCCCACTCTTCGTCGTACCATTCGTGCTCTTCCTCGGGCAGGAATCGGCCCTTCTTATCCGATTTCATCCTATAGCGATCCCAAACCGGCGCCGATGGTGAGACAGGCTGAGCCAGTGCCCAGGTGTACGTCGTGGCACATCACTCACTCACTCACTCACTCACTCACTCACTCACTCACTCACTCACTCACTCACTCAACCCAAGGAGCTTGGGGCGTACAGGTAGGAGGGCTGAAGGACCCAGCTTCCAGAGGCGCACGCGCACAACATCTTCTCCGTGCGACGAAGCGTCCCCTGCACCCGGCAGGTGTCAGCGCAACACTCGAATGCAAGTCGCGTTGGGGCGTGCAAGACGGAGCGAGAGGGAGGTGAGGGGCGTACCAGGACGAGATGCGTGGTGACACCGGGCTCCCACAATTCGCTGTAGGTCCCGCCGAGCTTGGTGACGATCCGCTTGAGCTGGGCGGTGACCGGCTTGGAGAGGCAGGAGAAGGCAAAGTGGTAGCGGCCCTTGGAGTCCTGCGAGGCCATCATCCGCCGCACCCGCCGCTGCACGGTATCGATGCTGCCCTCATCGCAATTGTCCATCTCCGTCATGGTGCGTCGCAGGCTGGCTTGCAAACGAGGGTCGTCAATGTCCTCGTCGTCGTCGTCCAGGTCATCCAGCGCGCCGCCGCCGCCGCGCTTGCGCTTGCGCGTGTCGTGTTTGTTGGACTTGCGTCGCAGCTCGGCCGAGAACTTGAGCCCGCAGGCGTTGCACAGCGACCGCTCGCCGTCGGCCCCCTTGCGCCAGCACGGCGTCTTGGTGGCCCCGCACTGGATGCAACGCTTCGTGGTGGACACCGTGCGCGACGCTGCTTTCTTGCTGCTGCTGCTGCTCTTTCCCTCGTACTCGTCCTTGTCACCGCCCTTACGGTCGTCGTGCTCTTCGTCTTCTTCGAGCTCTTCCTCGCCGGCTCCCTCCCGCCGTTCCTTGATGCCGCTCTTCCCTCCCCTCTTCTCCTTCTCGCCCTCGTGCTTGCTCTGTTTCTTGCCCTTGTCCGTGTTCTTCCCTTCTGTTCACGCAAGAGTTAGCACCGGATCTGGATGAGGTGTGAGTCGTGTGCCAAGTACCAGTGCTGGTGGCGGACTCAGGCTTGGAGGCCGCCTCTTCGAGGCCCTCCAGCGAGACTACGTAGCCCTCGGCCGCAGGGTCGATGCGGCGCCATTTGCGCGCGCAATCGTAGAGCCAGTCCTATTGAGCGCCACCAGCAAATCGGCCCTTTGAGCCCACCGCACGGCACATTTCCTCAAGTTGGGCGCGTGCGGCGATGTACCTTGGTGACGATTGGGACGCCCCACTCCTTGGCCATGACCACCTTTTCGCTCTTGGCCGCGCCCGCGTCAGCTCTGATGTGTTTGGCACGAGTAGTGGTGGTGAGCGCCATACGCGCCTCTGGCAGGGCTGGGGCGGGGGAGACCACGAAACGTCACGTACGTCGCAACGACGAGGATGACGTTGGGCTCGTTCGGCATGCTGCGGTTGTACTTGGCACCCATCTTCGAAATCAGCGCCACGATCTCTTCCCGCTCCCACCCTCGCGTGTTCGATTGCGAAATGATCTGGTACACGCAACGATGAACAATGGCAGGCAGGTTAAAGGAGTAGGAAGGGGGTGACGTACCAGTTCGTCCATGCCAGGCACGGGGTAGTGTGGCAACGGCTGGAACAGCGGCGAGATCGCCGGCGGGAACAGGCGGACGTGGACATCGCACCACTGAATCCACTCGATGGACACCTCCTGCACGTCGGCGAGCCCATGGAGCGCCATCTTCTTCCTCTGCAACGTTCAGTGGAACATGAGTCGAGGCAAACAACACACATCTCATGCGATCATCGATGCATGTGATGACATACCAGAGCGTCGATGGTGGGCTTGGACTGCGGGTAGAGGACGTGGGTGATGTTAGTCGCGGCGGCCTTGCTCCACTGCACGCCTTCGATCTTGCACGCGTCGCTTAGGCCGCGGTGGGTGGTGCCGCCCATCTCGCGTACGGCCTCCATGGCGTCACGGTAGCGCGACGCCGGGAGATCGATGAGCAAGACGCACATGCCCTTCATCAGCTGATCCTTGGGCACCTTCGGCCCGACGTCTTCCTTCATGGCAACGGCCGCCACCTTGCCGGCTTCCTTGCTCGGCGTGGTGGCAGTGGCCACGGTCTTCTTCTTCGACGCCTCTTTCTCCTGCTTGCCGGGCTCCAGATTCTTGTCGGCTGACGTCGACCCCTTTTCGTCGTCTTTGGAGGACTGTCGCTTCTTGGCGTGTTTCTTGAGCTCCTTCTTCATCTCCTGGATCACCTCGTTGAGTAGGCGCTTCGCCCTCGGATGGCCCATCTTGAACTTGAGACGGATCTCCCTCGCACTTACGCGGTGCGCTGCGTTGGAGAAAAGAGCGTTGAGGCTCCACGTCAAACCACACACGTGGCACACTGCAAGCGCACGCCGATCGGTACCGTTCTTGCGGATATAGGTCTTGATCTCCTCTTCCATGTCCTCGGGCCTAGTGAGGACCTTGCCCTCGGTGGTGGTAGTGGTGGTGGCGGCACCTTCTTGCCACTCCTCGCCCTCGCCCTCCAGATCCTCCTCGCCCTCGCCCTCGCCATCCCCTTCGCCCTCTTCCTCTTCGCCCGCTTCGCCTTCGCCGTCGCCCTTCGCCGCTGTCTGCTGCTTCTTCTCTACGGTGGTCTTCCGCACCTTTGCCCGCTTCTTCTCTTCCTCGTCGCCCTCGTCGTCTTCGTCGCGCGCGCGTTTGTTGCGCGGCAGGTGGTCCAGCATGAGGCTAAACTCGTTCTTGCTTCCGTTGGCGTTCTCGTCCGATTCTTCGTCCTCCCGGTCGTCCTGCGGCTTCGTCCACTCCGCCGACTGGTTGCCCTCGAACTGGCTCATCAGCTCCATGCCATCTTGGTCGCCCTTTGCCTCCGCTTCCGCCTCCTCGTTATCATCCCGCTCCATTTTGTCGGCAGCTGGCTTCCCTTCTCCG
Source organism: Acanthamoeba triangularis (assembly GCA_902749335.1). Classification (NCBI taxonomy): domain Eukaryota; phylum Discosea; order Longamoebia; family Acanthamoebidae; genus Acanthamoeba; species Acanthamoeba triangularis. The sequence continues at coordinate 6,676 of CACVKS010001382.1, forward strand.
CCCCCCTTGTTGCCTTCGGCCTCCTTTTTGGCCTGCTCTAGGCGTATGGCGGTGGTGGTAGCGGCTGCTGGCAAGTTCTTGGTCGCCTGCTCGGCTGACACCAGGTGATCCGTCTCCTTCTCTCGCCTTCGAAACCTGCGCGGATTACGAGAGAGAGGTAGAGGTACATCAGCTGGTTGTAGTTGAAACCGAGAGGTGGGCGCAAAAAAAAAAAGTGTGGAACGAGGTCGAGTGCGAACGTACATGAGCGAGTTGTTGTACCACTTGGGCGTCACGATCTTGATTCCTCCGTGCTTGCGTGCCCATTCGTACTTGGCCTGTAACGCAACATGTGAATAATTTTGACCGCAAGCTGAAGCAGGAGGTGCGTTCTGGGCGATGTCACCGAGGGCTGTGGGGGTAACGTACGCCCGCAGCTGGTTTGTTCATGACGAGGTGCGTGCATCTCTTGTTAAGGCGTGCAGAGACGCGACCACCAAAGGCCACCACGCCGGCGAACATCGTGTCCCGCTCCTCCACGGCTATCTACACCATCACCACGGTTGGACGGCGTTTGTGAATGCCGCAGTGAGCCGGCGCTCCGGAGGGAGAGGCGAAGGAAGGCACTTGCGCCGTACCTGGGAGGAGCAAATGCACAGGCCGGAGAAGAACTTCCTGGGATCGGGCGAGTAGAACTCCTCGTCCTCCCGCTCGCCGAATCTGGCCGAGTTCTCCAACCAAAGGGGCTGAAGGGAAGCATCGTGAGACACCACAGGACGAAAGCACACACGCTCACGGTAGGAGCACCAGAAAGGCGCAGCGCCGGGAGGGCAGAGGAGAGAGAGAGAGAGAGACGGTACCGTAACCAGGAGGATGCCGGCCTCACGGGCGGCGGGCAGGTCGGCAAAGTGGGCCAGATCGGCGGTGATGACGTGGGTCGTCTTGCTGGCCTCAAAGTAGTACTGCACTCCTCCGCCGAGCTCGCGCACCAACTTGCGATACTGTCACAGTGTTTGGGATGGTGGCGGGTTGTGGCGCACGGGTTTGAGGAACGTAGGGGAAGGAGAAAGGGGTGCAGCGCTGCGTACCCGATCCATCAGTTCAATGTCGAGAGCGGGATTGATGAAGACTTCGCAGCCCTTGAGTATCCCACTGACGGTGGCTTGCCCCTTCCCGCCCGAGAGCACAGCCGATTTGGAGGAGGGAGAGGGCTGTGCCTGAGCTCCCTTCGCACTGGCGGAGGCCGTGATTGACATCGATGTAGACCTGTTCGCTGATGATGACGGAGAGGGGGAAGATGACGATGCTGCCGCCCCGGTCGCTTCCTTTTTACCTGCCAATTCGCCAGTCGCGCCGGAGGACTCCATCATCTAAACCAATTCCACACCTTCCAATCGCTTGGCGTCAAGGAGAAGTCCAGCGAAATGAGATGATTGTGATATTTTTAATCAATTCAACTAACCCGAGAAATGGAAGGAAAAGTTGTCCGCAACAATACCCCGAACAGAAAATGATAGGGAAATGATAATGTCGGGGTCTTGCGAGGAACTCTCGGGACAACTGAATGTTCGGTGTAAAGCTCATAAAACCGACCTCGTCCAGTTTAGTTACACAACACACTTAACACTTAACACACTTAAGACATGGAGAGTTCCACCCCCACTGCCGCCGCAACCAGCAACGCTGGCCTGAAGCTGACGACAAACCTGCTGTCCAAGCTGGTGCCCGACACTCACGGTGCCGACAAGGACGTGCTCATCTCCCCGCTCGGCGTCCAACTCGCCCTGGCGCTCGCGCTGGAGGGCGCCTCGGAGCAGACCGCGGCCCAGCTCCGCCTAGCCGTCGGCTATGGCCCTGACGTGGGCCAGGAGCAAGTCCACGCGGACATGGCCTCCCTCGCCTCGGTACTACTCACACTACCCAGACAGACCGATTTAGTTGGTCTTGCTTTACTCACTGGTCACTGCAGGCATTGAGGGATGGAGAGGCGCAGCTGGCGGTTGCCAACGCGCTGTGGGTAGATTCGAAGCTGCCGATCGACCCGGCCTTCATCGCACGGGCGGCTGAGCTGGTGGCCAAGGCGCGCAACGTGGACTTCGCTCAGAGCGACGCGGTTCGGTCCCGTATCAACGGCTGGGTGGCGGAGAAGACCAACCACAAGATCAAACACCTCCTCGCGGCTGGGTACGAGTTGACGCACTCCTGCCACACCCAAAGTTCCCAACCAGATTGATTGGTTCGCTCACTGAAAACCACGATAACAGATCGGTAACACCCGACACTCGCCTGATCGTGACCAACGCGATACACTTCAAGGCCAAGTGGCAGCACAAGTTCAAGCACCAGGCCACCAACGCCGCGCCGTTCTACAGGCTTGGGGGCGGCGAGCTGCAGGTGCAGATGATGCGACAGTCGGCCAACCTGGCCCACGCCACCTTCAAAACCCACGCGGCCGTGAGCCTGCCCTACAAGGACTCCCACCTGCGGATGCTCATACTGCTGCCCCACGCCAACTCGGCCGAGGCTCTCATCAATGTCCACGAGTCGCTGGGAGGACTGAGGGAGCAGTTCGAGCAGCTGTCGGTGAAGCCGGTGGCGCTTGCCCTGCCCCGATTCGAGATCAACGCCGAGTTCGAGCTCTCGTCCGTGCTTCAGTCCCTCGGAGTGACGGATCCCTTCAGTCCGAGCGCCGACTTCTCGGCTCTCACCACCATCGACTCTGCTGGGTACGTACCGCACGCACCGCACACTTGCACGGTCACACCGGCACCCACTTACGTCTTCTCTCTTCGCCAACTCAGGAAGGAGCTGCGTATAGACCAGGTGATCCACAAGACATTCATCAAAGTGGACGAAGAGGGCACCGAGGCTGCCGCAGCCACTGCCGTCACGATGGCCCGCAAACGAAAGGCACCGCGAGCGGAACAGTTCGTGGTGGACCGACCCTTCGTGTTCGCCATCTACCACGCCCGGCTCCACTGCCCGGTGTTCGTGGGCCAAGTGACACACCCCACCACCCGGGACGAATAAATGTTCATGGTCTTGCCACGTACGCTGCAGCGAGGCTCGAGCCCACGCTTGGTGATTGTGCGCTGAGAAAACACGGTTTAAGCTCGGTTTGGGAATCGGAGAGGAGTTCACGGTCGTGCGGCATCTTGACTGGGTCTCAGTCCGTCGGCTGGACAGTGTAAGGCAGGATTAGGGACGGCAACACCACGATTCCTTGCCCTTTCCCGCTTCGGTGCACACCCTTTTTAGGTGCTTTGATCGGGTGGGGCCAATCAGAGCAGATTTTTCCGCCTTTAAAAAAATCAAACAACAAAACAGGAGGGTCCTTTACCTTGACCCTGCGCCCTCGTCGCGCCGTTCCCCGACGTTCCCTCTGTTCCTCACGTTCTTGATGCATCACTCCCAAACCGACACTCTTGGCCGCTAGGTATAAATGGACATAATAGCCACCTCGTCAAACACCAAACAAACCAACAAGCAACAACAACAGCAATCATGAAGACCCAGTTTGCTCTCGCGATCATCCTACTCAGTCTCGCTCTGATTAACGCCGCTTCGGGCCAGCTCGCCGTGGATGTGAGCGGCTTCATGAGCCAGGCAGGAGGTGCTGGTCCGACAGGCCAAGCCATCCAGCAGGTGGAGGGCACCCTCGACATCATTCGGTTCGAGCAGCGCAACGGCGAGCTCGTCGCCATCGCCAATCTCGTCCTCAACGGCCTCGACTTCGGCCTAGTGGACATGGTGGTCGACCTGCAGCTGGCCAACAACACCTGCCCGATCCTTCACCTCGTGCTCGGCCCCCTCGATCTCAACCTGCTCGGCCTCGTGGTCCACCTCGACACCGTCGTGCTGGACATCACCGCCATCCCCGGCCCTGGCAACCTGCTGGGCAACCTGCTGTGCGCCATCGCCGGCC
>CACVKS010001383.1:0-10579 GCA_902749335.1 Acanthamoeba triangularis
CAAGGGTTTGTCTGGGCCGACGCCGTGGCGAGCAGGTAGCAGCAAGCCACCCCCACAGCAATCACGATCCCCAAACCCTTCATCATTTTCTCGTTTTATATCGATCGTTTGCTCGAGTTCCCTCTTCACGTCCGCCCGATCGTCGACAAGCGTAAAATACGGAAATTGTTAAAGAATTTTTAATATGAAGGAATGCAAAATATTTGAATGACTTGCCTGCTTCGGATGTTTCGCTTTGCAACGGTACAGCAATTTGGCGCCAACGCCAGGGCACTGTTGGTGTGGGCCGGCCGTTGGTGGCGCGGCCGAGGAGATCAGCACTCGATCTCGCACCGACCGAGCCCCGGGTTATCTCTTCAGACTGTGCGCCGTCATCAACCAAGATGTTGTCGTCGTGCTTTCCATCGTTCTTCAGTCGGGATCAATCAAAGGCCTACGAGAAGCTGGCCAAGAGGCAGAGGGAGGCCAAGACCGATGAGAAGGAGAACATTCGGCAGATGCTCATGCTGGCCCCCAGTGACAAGGCTGTCACCACCAAGCGGCCCTTCGCCGATCTCACCAACACCGAGTCCGCGATGGCGAATCAAGCCAACGGGATGAAGAAGATGAAGGTCGACACCACAACCGCGCTCACCGTCATGTCCCCTACGTCCGCATCGACGTTGTCTGCGGAGGAGATTAAGATGAAGCAGACAAAGAAGGCCGCCGCGAAGAAGGCCTTGGAGGCGCTCAAGGAGAGGAGCAGGCGACAACTCAAAAAGGCGATCAAGAAGGAGAAGACCATCACAATCTCGGATGACGACGATCAAGATGGCGAAGATGAAGATCCAGAGAGCGACGAAGAAGAGGACGGGGAGGATTGCGAAAACGGAGATGGTGAAGAGGACGCGGGAATGATGGAGGAAGACATCAAGAAGGAGAAGGCCGCCGTCATGGTGGCCGCCGCCGATGAGTTTGAAGACCACGTCAATGTACAACAGAAACACGACCTCTCCAAGGTAAGTAACCCTACACTTGCAAGATCTAAATATGGATAAAGAACAAATTCATTAATATATATATTGTATTTTTTTTTGTTTAATTTTACAGGAGGTGGGCGTGGAATGTGAGTCGGACGACGAGGAGGAGATCGGCGTCGAGGTCGATGACATCGACGAGGAGGACGCCAACGAGCCCGAGAACTGCGGTGTCTACGTTCGCGAGATCTACGAACACCTCCACCACCGACAGGTGAGCAACACAACGCACACGCCACACGCCACACGCCCACACGCCCACACGCCCACACGGCACACGGCACACGGCACACGGCACACACGCGACAATGGTGGCTAAAGCGCTGTTTGGGCCGGGCAACAGATGTTGCAGAGGCCGGCGAGCAACTACCTGCAGACCCGACAGGAGGGCGAGCTGACCGAGAAGATGCGAGCGCTCACCATCAACTGGATGGTCGAAGCCGCCGGCCGCTGCGACCTCCTCACCGAGACCCTCTTCCTCGCCGTCGACCTCTTCGATCGGTACCACCACCACCACACGACACGACACGACACGACACGCATGGCACACGCTGACGTGGCTTCTTTGGGTCCTTGGACAGGTTCATGTCGCTGAAGAAGGTGTCGCCGAAGCGGGTGCAGCTGATCGCGATCACATGCCTCTTTGTGGCGTCCAAGTACGAGGAGATCTACTATCCGACGCTCAAGGACTTTGAGTGGCTCTCCAACGGGACCATCAGCGGCCGCGACATCGTCAAGGCCGAGTCGATCGTGCTCGCGGCGCTCGGCTTCGACCTGGCCTCGGTCAACCCGTTTCACTTCATCCGTCGCTTCTCCAAGGCGGCCCACTCGTCGCGCCGCACGCACGAGCTGACCAAGTACGTCATGGAGCTGTCGCTCGGCGCCTACGCCACGCTCGGGCACAAGCCCTCGGTCGTGGCCGCCGCCTGCGTCTACATCGCCCGCGCCATGACCCACCAGTCTCCCATCTGGGTACGCGTGTGTCGTGTGTGCGGTTTTGCGTGTGCGTGTGCGGTTGCTAAAGTGTGATGGTGTGTGGTGTGTGGCTTATGCAGACACCCACGCTGGCCCACTTTACTCGATGCGGTGCGCCCAGGGACGAGGCCAACGCCGACTCCACGTTCGATAGCGAAGACGACAGCGAAAGCGATAGCGAAGACGACGAGTACGACGCGCAGGGGCGGAGGAGGGACAAGGGCCTCATGGAGTGCGTGCGGGCCATCAACGCCCTGGTCTTGGCCGCCGACGAGGACCCGGCCGACCCGCGCATCGCGGCCGCCCGCACCAAGTATGCCCAGGTCAAGCACCACTCGGTCGCCTTCGTGCCCGCGGTGGACCTCTGAGCGACGATGAGCTCTCCGGGAGGGGTGGGGGTGAAGGAAGTGGCCCTCTCGTTTCGCTGTGGAAGTGGAACGGGAGAACTGCCGGTTGTATTGTTGACAAATTGAGAAGGCCTGTGATGATGTGGCTACATCGATATCGGTGTGCACACGATTACAAACCAATGGGAAAAAAAACCACGCGTTTGTTTCCATCGAAAGGCAAAGATTCCTATTGCTCAACACTGTCGATGTTCCCAATCGGTCATAGTCCTTTTTTCCCCGACATGGTTAGACGGAGTCAGTCGATGGAGGGTACGGCCAACGCACCACGCGTCAGCCTGCGAGAAGCCAGGAGGGTGACTGGATGTCTCTGTTGCTCCGGCACACTGTCGCGAGCCGGCCGGGTGAGGACCAGGACGCCCAAGGTGGCGCCGCCAACAGCGCCCAAGGCACCCAAGGGACGCGCGGCCAAGCGAAGGGCTGCCCACCGCCGAGCTCGGAGCACTACCCCGCCGCAGCCAACACACGCCCAACTGCCCCCGGCGCTCGAGCGGCGCTGTACTACGGTCAAGCAACTGTCGCCTTCGCGGGGCCGACGTCGTCCTCCACGAACCACAAAGAGCAAAATAAAAACATAATAAAACGCTCTTAAAATAAAAGAAAATAAGACAAGGAGGGATTTATTTGTACTGGTACACTGGGCGCGTGCACATGAGCCCGTGCGCGGCGCGGGAATCAGCTCGCAGGCTTCTTGGGCGGGACCGGCAGCTCGGCCCTCTTCCAGCCGGCTTTGGTTGAATCGGGCGTCGCGGTTTTCTCCTTGGGCACCAGCTTGTTGTCTGCGCAAGCGAACAGAACACGACAGCTGAGCCAATAGCACACACGACACGCACGACACACACGACACACACACGACACACACACGACACATGGCACACACACGATGCGCGTACCTTCGCGTCCCCTAACGGAAGAGCGCTGCTGCCGGATGCGCTGCAGATTCTCGGCGAAGGCGTCGACCAACTGCTGGCCCATYACCTTCTTCGCCGTCGTCGCCCTGTCGCCGCACACGTCGCCTCAGAYCACCGCCTCGTGTTGCGCGTGCGGTGGTGTGCGTGCTGCGTGTTGCGTGCTGCGTGCTGCGTACCGGTTTTGGGTGGAGGGGCGGACGAGCATGGACTTCTTCTCCTTGGTGGCGACGGGCTTGAGGATGGTCGGGTTCCGCTTCCGGTTCTCCACCTCGATGTGCATGCCCTGCCTCTGCCTGATCGTACCCTGCTCTCGCCCCACCCGCGACGCACGACACACGCATGACACACGCACGACACACGACACACACGACACGCAGTGATGAGCGAGCGCGAAGAGGGGGCACGTGCGTGTGTGGGCGGAGCGCACGTTTTCCAGGACTTCCTTGCGGAGGTTGATCGCCTGCTGCCTGAAGCGATCCAAGGCTCCACGCGACGGCGACGATCCCACTATCACACGACACACACGACACACGAATGAATAGGCCTGTCTTTGGGGTGCGTGTGTCGTGTGTTGTGTCGTGCGCGTACGCGATTCGCGGGGCGACTTGGGCGAGAGGAGGGCTTCCTTCTCCTCCTTCTCCTTGTCCCACGCCTGGATGGTGACGTCCCAGTGCTCCACCAGGGACTCGAAGGTGGGCCTGCCGTGCGCAGAAGTGATGACGTCAGCAAATCCATTAAAGCTTAATGTTAAAAATATATAAAAAATGGAGGGATGTGTACCTGCCCAGCGGGTCGTACATGCAGCACTCTGAATTTATTTTTTTAAAAAAAAGGCAAAATAAAAATATTAGTGGTAATAAAACAATAATGATATATGATTATTATTATTTGGCTGATGAAGGTTTGGTACCGATGACGGCGTCCTTGAACTCGGGTGGGGTGTCGGTGGGGATGATCGAGAGGAAGCCCTGCACGTCCAGCCCGAACGCTTCCTCGGGTCTGTGCGGGTGATCGATGAGCGTCGCCATTTACACGTGTGCGCGTGCGGTGGTGCGCGTGCGGTGATGTGCGTCCGTACTTTCGCTGTATTTCCTCGGTGATCTTCTTGCGGGTGATGATTTCGATGAGCACGATGCCGTAGGAGAACACGTCCGCGGCGAACGAGTACGGCTCGCCCACAATGATCTCGGGGGCCATCCAATCCTCCGTTCCTGGTCACACACGTAAGTGTACTATTATAATACAACTATTATTGTTATTATATTGTTATTATAAATAATAAAACATAATTATTATGCATAACAACAATAGAACTTAATTATTTATGTGGCAGGTACCGCAGAGGGTCATGGGCCGCGGGGTTCGTTCAGCGATGCGCGCGAAGCCAAAATCGCAAAGCTTGACCTCTCCCCGGTCGGTCACCTGCATTGCAATGCACGTGGGCGTGTGTCCATTACCGCATGTGTCGTGTTGCGTGCCGTGTGCGGCTGGCCGGTCGTGTTGCGTGTCGTGTCGTGCCGTGCGTGCGGTAAGGCGGAAGAAACAATACCAGGCAGTTCTTGGCCTTGAGATCGCGGTGAATGATGTTCTTGGAGTGGAGGTAGGCCATGGCGCAGGCGAGCTCAAATGCCAGCTGGGCCTTGTCCCGCCACGTCAATCGAATGCTGCGGTTCTTGAGACGCTGCCGCAAATCGCCGGCTTTCACATACTAGTAACGGCCACGACACACGACCAACGACACAACACGCGGCACGAGTGAGATTAAGTTGTTGAGAACTGAACCAAGGAAGAAGAGGGACCTCAGTGACGATGTGAATAAGATCGTTGGTGTGATCGTGCGAGATGCCAATGAAYTGCACGATGCCCGGGTGTCGCACTCCCCTGCAGCGTAGAGATRGGCGCGCGAGTGTGAGTGTGAGAGTGTGTGAGAGTGAGAGAGCGCGCAAGCGCGATGAGAAGTGAGAGATGAGTGCAGAGCGCAAGCGCAAGCGCGTTTCCRTGAGAAGAAGGGGATACTTGAGAATGTTGATCTCCCGCTGGAGGTAGAGGAAGTTCATTTCGGCGTCTTCGTCGTTGGCCACGGGGAACACGGTCTTGATGGCCACCTGCAGACCCAGGTACTTGCCCCTGTGTCGTGGTGTGCGTGCCGTGCGTGCGTGTGCTATCAGCTCCATGTAACGAACTCGCGCAAGGCGAAGGTGGTGGTGATGGCGATGGTGATGACGACGGCTGCTCTACACACCTGTGAATACTACCGTAGGCACCTGRCAACGCGTCGAAGGAGRACGTCAAACCACATGACAAAGACCAGGGCGGCAAGGAGACACGCGCACGCGACAAAAAGGTGCAAATAGAAATAGAAATAGAAATTTAAAAAACAAAAAAAAACAAACAAACAAACAAATATAACGCACCAACGGCGATCTGTTCGCCAAAGGAGAGGTCGGCAAATTGGATGTTCCAGACTATCTCCAAATCATCTGCAAACAAAAGGGAAAACGCAGGGTTAAAGAGTTAAAAAAAGAAAGCTCAGTAGTCAACGAGTCGCTGGCAAATGTGATTAAAAATCAATTTGTTAAAAAAAATTAAAAAGGGAAAAATGAGACGAACCGATGAAGCCGCCCAGTCGCTCGCGGGCAGTAAGCTCGGCTGACATCCTACGCAGAAAATAAAATATAATCCAGATGCAGCTCGAGCGGGGAAGTAAGAACAACCGAGGGGGCGCGGTGTGTGACGGGACAATCGCGCACAAGGTCCACAGAGACGGAGTTGGCGCAACGGCCGTGACAAAAATTTGAAGCGTAAGTAACTTTTAAATCTTTATTATTTTTATTTTTATTTTTATTTATCAAATAGGGAGTGTGTTTATGCTGGTTTTAGCGAGTCCTGCCACCGCTGGCACAACTCGGCGCTGACATAGCGTCCCATGAGACGGCTGATCACGGTCCGGTTGGCCTGGGCCACGAGCAGGCAGGGCGTGTAGGTCCAGGTGTCCAGCCCGCCGGTGGTGTGGGCCCACCAGTGCCACCCCAAGGCACCCACGGCCTCAAAGTCATACAGCACCTCGGCACCGGGCTCCAGCTCTTCGAGGAAGAGCTTGATACCCACGTCACGCATCTCGTCCCAGTCGGGCGTGTAGAAGGCCGTGTCGGGCAGCTGGTGGAGCAGGCTCGCACCAGGCTCGGTCTGGGCCAGCCTGTGCGGCAGTTCGGTCGAGTGCGCGGACCACTGGTTGTCGTCAAAGTTGTGGTAGTTGCTCTTCCACAGGGCGATGAACTTGGAGAACGGGCGCGACATGATGACCGCGTTGCCTAAGCTCGCCTGCCCCTTGCGCTCCTGTGCCAGGACGGCGTCTTGCTTGGGGTGCTGTCGCAGGTGATTGTTGAGTGCCGGCAGGAAGTCGCGGAAGACAAGTACATCCGAGTCGAGGTAGACCCCGCCGTGGTTGTAGAGCGCGTCCAGGCGCAGCACGTCGGTCTTGTGGGCCAGCTCCTGGATCGGGTGGCCGTAGACCGACGTCACCGGGTCATGTTCGACCACTTGGAGCAGCTCCCCGTGGGCCTCAGCGAACTGCTCCCACCAGAAGCCCAAGGGCACCATGCCCACTTCGGTGTGGAGAAGCACCCGCGTGGGCCGCAGCTGGGCCACGGCCGAGGTCATGCCGAGCCACTTGGCGAAGGGGAGCACCGGGGGGTTGTCGCCGGACGGGCGGCAGTAGGCGAAGTGAAGCAGCCGAGGAATTGGGTCTGGTGCGATGGTAGGGCAGGTGGCGGGTGGCGGGGGTTGAAGAGGAGGTGATGATGAAGGGATTGGGTCTGGGGAGGAGGGTGGTGCGATGGAAGGGCAGGTGGCGGGTGGCAGTAGGAGTTGAGGTGATGAAGACGTAATGAAGGGYGGAGGAGAAGCGGGCGTGAGGAAGAAGAGYAGCATAATCATCACGCCCGAGAAAATGAAAAGGCCCAAGCGCACCAGAGTGCGTGGGCAGTGCGGCATCATGGTGGGGCTTGTGGCAGTGACGGTGCGGTTAAACCCGGCGACGCGTTACAACTTTTGGTTTCTTCCGTAAGTCCGACTTTACCCTTGCGCAAAAGCACTGGGACGCAGCGCGGGGAGTGTGACTTGCACTTCGAGCACCTGAGATGTCGCGGCTCGTTCTGCCGCCCGCTTGCCAACGGTGCGGTGGAGAAGCTGTGGAGTACCACCACTCCCATGGCGATTTTGTTATTATTTTTTAATGCAATTCGGTTAAGGTGGCGCTSGCTAYTATCCCAGATATTTKGCGGATAAAAGGGGGGAAGGGCCACGGAGAATTGGCCGCKTACTTGAGGAGCGGCGACCGAGCAGCTGTCCTTTCCTTTCTTCTTCCCTCCTCACCTCGGCCTTTGTTAATCAATTCCCCCACGTCGAGAGGATCAATCATGAACGCTCAGAAGCTCGCTCAGCTCCAGCAGGGAGTCCGGATCGGTGGTAAGGGTACCCCCAGGAGGAAGCACAAGGCCCCCAGGTAATACATCACACATCTATTGCTTGCGGCAGTACATCGAGTAGAAGATGGAGAGCCACCGATCGCTACATTTGAATTACGGTCGTGATCGGCATGGCGGCCCCTCCTTCTCGCTTCATTTTGGCCGGCATTTAATCGCTCGACTGCACTCTTTAGGAAGAAGAACGCCACCACTGATGACAAGAAGCTGCAGAGCCAGCTCCAGAAGCTCGGCTGCCAGCCCATGCAGGGTACGGTCAACTGAATGTTTCTCATTTATTATTTTTACACTCCTTTTCTATGACCCTTGCCGCTTCGGCTTCTCATTTTCAACACTGGATCGTCGCATTTGGGCTGTTGTAGTCGCAATTCTCACACTCCGTTCGCTGTACAGGTATCGAGGAGGTCAACCTGTACAAGGATGACGGTACCGTGATTCACTTCAACAACCCCAAGTTCCACGTTGGAAGCGGAGCTACCATGTACGTCGTGAGCGGCCGTGCCGAGAACAAGACCATCCAGGACATCATTCCTTCCCTCCTTCAGAACTCCGCTCTCGGCCAGGCTGCCGCTGCCGCTGCTGCCGCCAAGAAGGTACTACATCTTATACAGCATTTTCGCTGCGATCTGCCGGCCATCTCGGCTAATTCCGCCCATTTTCTTTTTTCATGCTTATACTAATGCGATTTTTTCACTTCATCTCAGGGTGGTGATGATGACGTGCCCGAACTCGTTGAGAGCTTCGAGTCCTCGTAAATGTTTCTTCGACCACCAAGAGACAAAAATAAACCTTACTGCCCCATCTGTCGCTCACGGCATTTTGGTCGGTAGAAGGCTCAGCCCAAATCTTGCACTTCTCAAGATTGAATTGATTTCGCTGCTCGCATCATTCCAATTCGCAGCTCATCGACACCCAGGCCGTCCTTGCTGGTGATGTGGATGACGGGTGAGCAGAAGGGAGATCGTTTGATTCGCTCCTTCGTCTCGGCCAGCACCACGAAGATCTCCCGCCGCGACAGCTTGTCGGCCTTGGTGAGCACCACCTGGTGCGGCAGCCCGTGCGCGTTGAGCATCTGGATCACCTCTGCGTCCTTGTCGGTGATGCCTCGCCGAGAGTCGACCACCACGCTCGTGTTGTACAGCCTGCGCGGAGATGACGGTGAGGCCAACGATGACTACCACCAACCCCACGCGACCATGAGCGAGACGGCGAGAGACTTACGACTTGCGCGTGGTGAGGAACGTGTTGACGAACTGCTGCCACTCTCGTACGATCCGCACCGGTGCCTTGGCGTAGCCGTAGCCTTCACGCGACGTCGGTGGAAGTCGAGGTGAGTGCCCGATCTCCACAGAAAACAAAACGTAAAGAGAGAAGGAGAAGAGGGTGATGGTACCGGGCAGATCGACCAGCTTCACGCTGCCGGCCTGGTAGTAGTTGATGGTTTGCGTGCGTCCCTGAATGATGGAAGGATAAAGCCAAGGCCGGCCGACACGCCGATCAGTACTGCTGTTTGCTACGCACCACACACACACCACAAGCGGTCTCAAGGCGAAACGAAAGAGGGGAGAAGCGAGGGCGTACGGGAGTGTTGGAGGTGCGGGCGAGCGGCTTGGACATCAGGGCATTGAGCAGCGACGACTTGCCCACGTTCGACCTCCCCACGAACGCAAACTGTTCAACAGGAAAATAAAATAAAATGAATAACAATCAAAACATAAAATAATAATAATAAAAGCACAAATAAAGAGGTGCTCACCTCGGGCTGGTCCTCTGCGGGGAGGTTGGGTGCGGCGACGCTGGAGGCGAGGAAGGCGGTGTTCTTGGTGAAGAAGGCGTGCGCGGCCTTGCGCTCCTCATCCGTGATCGATCGTACGAAGTCGACGGTGGCGGGCGGCACGGGAAGAGCAGTGCTGGAGGACGGGTCGTGGGTGGCGAAGTACTGGAACACGCTTGCCAGCTTCTTCCCCTTGCGATTTGCAGGGCCTGATGATGCCTTTGGTTGTGCCGCGTTTGCGGATGTGGTGCTGCTAGTCCATCGCGCAAACCGCAAGTTGGTGGCAGAGGCGGAAGCATGGCGCCAGGATGAAGAGGAGCACAAGACCAAGCCCTCAGGCCAGAGGCTCGAGCGTGGACCGCAGCGCAGCATCGGCACCACCCCGCGCTTCATCAACCTGAAGAAGAAAAAGAAAATGAATAAAAGAAAAGAAAATAAATAAAAGAAAGTTGAGGAAATTTAAGCCACGGCAAAGAGGCTGTTGCAGGGGCTTGTGACTCCAGATGTCTGAGGTGCAACCAAGGATTGCTGTCGTTGCGATCATGCACAGGTGCCTGTAGTGTCATGATGGGAATTTCGGCCATTGTCGCAGCGGACGGCGGCGAAGCCAGGCAGTCGATAATGGGCAGAGGGAGTGGAGGCCTGGATTTGGTGGAAAACTGGGAAGGTAGGGGGGCACTTTCTGGSTGSCCTGTACGGCCGGGCCAATGGSGAGCCGATCACTCACCTATAAATCCCTCCTGGCCCATTGAACCTAATCATCAGCTCTACAATCTACACCATCCCTCAACMACTACAATGAAGCTGTTCCTCCTCTTCTGCCTGTGTCTCGTGGCCATGGCCTCGGCGCAGAACGCCACCACCATCGCCGCTGCCTCCACCGCCGCCACCACCACCGGGCTCGCTGGTGTGGCCAAGACCGTGACCGGAGTGACAGGCGCTGTGGTACGCAAACCCCAGGCTCACCCACCCGACCTGATGAGCTGAATTCTAACATCTCGTGTTCAACGAC